>JAXCGZ010022652.1:67500-298632 GCA_037179515.1 Halocaridina rubra | reverse complement strand
GCACTTGTACACCGTACATTGAAGCAAGGTTTGTTGCTTGTGACTTATGTAAGAACAGATTCAATGATTTGCTTAATATATGAAACAATAAATGTGGACGATAATATGATACTCATTTTCATCCTTTTAATCGTAAGCATGCACTTGCAATCACAGTCTTTAAATTCCTTCATGGTTATGATAGAGTGGATAGGGATCGATATTTTGATATGGCTGGCTCTAGAACTAGAGGTCATAGTTTGAAGCTTCGTAAGAAAACTTCTTTGCAGGATGTAAGGAAATACTTTTTCAGTGTAAGAGTAGTTGATAATTGGAATTGGCTAAGCGAGGAGGTAGTTAATGCTATCTCAATCCATAGTTTTAAGGACAGGTATGATAAATATCACTAAGTCTAAAATGGAACCGATCAGGAGACGGGAAGATACGAGCTTTGGGCTCTTTCCCGTAAACACAATTAGGTAATCACAATTAGGTAATCACACTTAAATTATACCATGTATAGGACTCAAGTCCACGTGATCTAGTTTGGAAGGAAGTTTAATTTTTTCGACAATGCAATTAGTGAATGCCCTGAAATTTTTAACAAATTGTTTTGTTCTTAAATTAAAAGTAATTCCAAGAGAATTCCCAATTAAATAATCATGCCATCTTTCAAATGAGATATTATGATTATTTCCATATATAATCAAACCATCTCTCAAATGAAACATCATGGATATTTCCTTGAATAATTATGCCATTTCTCAAATGAGGCATCATGAATGTTTCCTTAAACAAGCATGCCATCTCCGAATGAGACATCATGATTTTTTTCTAAAATAATCGCGCAATCATTCAAATGAAGCATCATGACTATTTCCATAAATAATCATGCCATCTTTTAAACGAGACATCATAATTATTTCCTTATATAATTTTACTATCTCTCGAATGAGACATCATGATTATATCCTTAAATAATCATGCCATCTATCGAATGAGACATCATATTCTTCTGATACAATAATTTGTCAATAAATGAAGCAAAAGAAATGTGGTAAATACAGGACCTTATATTATAAAGAAAGCAATTGTATTTTTCAGCAACGTTGGTGTGATAAGTTTGATCTTGCAACTGGAAGAATGTGCTGCAAGTTTCAGTGGAGATGATGTGCGAGTCTCAGTTTATGTAGAGAATGGAAAGAAAAGAGTGACGCTAAGGCAGTATCCTCTGTTACACGCAAGAACTGTCTTTACCATTCCAGTGGAAGATGTTTATAGCCCCCTGGAGAACACAAGGTTCTGCAATTAGCATGTGCTTTTACATGAGTTTTTGTTGTTTTTAAAGTAAATATTTCCATATATTATGACAATTGATTGCTATCACGATGTATAGTTGATTATTGCATGAATTTTTACATAGAATTATGTTGGTGTTAAGCATTTTTTTATATTGCATCTGACTGCTGTCACAATAGACAATTGATCTGATATTACAGTATTTCATAAATATTGTATTTTGAGCACAAAACATCCTGCCTTTAAATTTAGTTTAAAACGTTTAGGAAAAACTAATTGAATTTAGTTCCAATATGCTTGTTCTTATACCTTATCAGAGCACATATAATACTGTAATCTCGAAATTAAGTGTGTTTATAATAATTCTGAGTTAGACATTCACAAATTGTAATCATTGAATTATGTGTGCTCTTGATGTTTTATACTCTCTATCTTTCATTTTCTGTCTATCTATATTCTGTGAAAGACAAAACATCAAAATGAAACCATCTCTGTCCCTAACCCTCCCATCTAATGGTTGGGGAGGGGTGATAGAGGATCTCCAAAGGATGTAGGAGGAGGAGTGGTTCTTAGAAGGCTGAAGCAGAAAGTCAAGGACCTTGAGACTCTTGTAATAAACATGGATGATAGAAATCGGAATATAGATAGAGAAATGAAAGAGAATGAAACGCTTAGAGGTAATAAGATCTTTGGAGGAAGCAAAGAGGGCACGAGGGCAGGAGAGAATAGAACTAGAAAAACGAATAAAGAAGCTGGAAAGGGAAAAGACTGAACTAGAAATTAGAATTTCTAAACAAGAAGATAACAACAAACAGCTGAATGACAACCTGAATGAATCAAATGTTAGTTCATTGCTTTCTTCTGAGATAGACGAGATTGCAGCTTTGAATGTCCAGATAAAGGTAAGCATCAAACAGTTTAGAAAGAGTTTCAGGAGCTTCATATGGAACATGATGCCATGAAAACTTCCTTTGCAAATACAATGAAGGGGAATGTGACAATAAAAGAGGCTGTGAGGGTGGTGGCACTGAAAACTTACAAACGGTTGACTATAAAGCAACAGTAATAGAAAAAATCAAAGATGTTGTGATGAAAAGGGCCAATCCACTGCTTAAGCATGCACTTGATAAAGTGAAGACAGTGATAATATCAGGCATAAGTGAATCCCAGGAGTCAACATGACAGGGGAGACCTGAACAAAATAAAGCTGAGATTTTAGACCTGTTAAGGAAGTCTGGAGTATTATGTGGTCTGGAGGACCACATAATATAATATATTATAAACTTTTACCAACTTGGTATATATTCTTTGGAGGGAAAGGAAAGACCAAAGAAACTAACCTTTGAGAGAGGGGACACATGTTTAGAATATTGATGAAAAAAGAAAACCTAAAAGACCATCAAGAATTCAATATAGGGTTCGTTAGACCATACAGAACACAGGCAGAGATGGAAAAGATCAAAAACTTGTTGCAAGAGGCTTAAAGGGTAAATGAGGAAAGAAATGAATAAGAGAAGAAAACATTTTTGTTTCAGAGTTCTTCCAGACAAACGGTGGATAAAGAACAGCATGATAGAGCACCAAAGAATGGGGCCTCATAAAGATTGCTGTACACAAATGCTGATGGTATAGCTGGTAAGGCAGTAGAATTAAAGGATAGGAATCGCAACAGTAAGGCAGATATAAGTAGCGGTTACAGAGACTAAATTAAGTGAGGACATAAACAGTGTCACAAACTTCCTAAGGGCTTTAGAATTTTAAGGGTTGAAAGATCTTAGAGGACTGGTGGAGTGATAGTGCTGCTCATATGTTAAAGATTTCATGTTGAAGAAATTAAGCTTTGCTATAAAAAGTGGGTTCAAGGAATTTATTGTTGCTTGCTTAAATACTGGGAAAGTGAGCATTATAATAACTCTTGTATATAACCCACCAAGGAACCAACATAGGCTAGAAGTTTATGAGGAAAGTCACATTGGTACTATTTAAGTCATAAACTCAGTTGTTAACATTGCACGGGAGAGAAAATGTAGGATTTTGATTATGGGAGATTTTAATCATAGAGAGACAGATTGGTAAATCTTGACCTACACAGTGGAGAGGACTCATTCGAGGCAAGATTCCTAGATTGCATACAAGGGAATTTCCTACACCAACATGTACTGGAACCAACGAGGGCCAGGGGTAGGAATAAGCCATCGCTGCTTGATCTGGTATTTGCAGATAATGTGTTGGATATTGAAAAAAAAAATTAATATGAACCACCAAGTGGAAAGAGTGACCACTGTGTGTTGTTAATGCAATATGTCATTGAAGATGTTCCACCTGAAGGAAGAGGCACTGAGGACACAAGAAGGAACTATTCGAAAGGAGATTACAGCAAATTTAATTAGCTTTTTGCAGTTATTAACTGGAGGACCTTATTTAACAACAAATCTGTGCAAGAAATGTACGACATCTGTTGTGAAGAATTTGGAAAGATAGCAGTTTGTTGCATACCTGTCAACAAAGTAAGTGTAATTCCTGCCAGAGGGAAATGGTTCAATAATGCCTGTAAGAGAGCTAAGGAGTATAGAGACAAATGCTAGAAAAGGAATAGGAGAAGAAAAAACATATATGCCTGGCAGACTTATAAAAGAGCAAAATATTATTACCTAAGTAAAAGATGAGAGGCAGAGAGAGACTATGAAAGTGATAACACCAAGAAGGTTAAAGAAAATCCCACACTTTTCCACAACTTTATCAGAGGAAAACTGAAGGTAAAAGAACAGGTTTTAAAGCTAAAGAGAGTGGATGGAAACATCACTGAGACGGACGAAGAGATCTGCGAATAACTGAACAATGAGTTTCAGTCATTATTTACAGCAGAAAATACCCTACCCCTCCAGATTGCAGAGACAGGAGCTCATGGGTCGGTATTAGCGAACATCATCTTTCCAGCCACTGAGATATGTAAAGTGCTGATGGAGTTAGATGCTCATAAAGCTACAGGTCCTGATGATATATCCCCTTATGTACTTGAGAAATGCGCTAAATCAATATCATCTGCACTAAGTATCATATTTGAAAGTTGCTGGAATCAGGGGAGTTCCAAGATGCTGGAAGCAAGTGAACGTAGTATCTATCTTCAAAAAGGGAAGGAGGGATACAGCTCTAAACTATAGACCTATTTCCTTGACAAGCATAGTTTGCAAAATTATGGAGAAACTACTAAGAAAACGCATCTCTCTTGACTTGGAATCCTTCAACTTTTTGTCAGTGAGACAACATTGCTTCAGAGAAGGCAGAGCAGCAGTAACAAACTTATTAGAATTTTATGATGAGGTAAGCCGACTCTTACAAGAACGAGAGGGCTGAGCAGACTGCATATTCCTAGACTTTCAGAGAGCATGTTACACGGTCCCACACTGGAGATTTATTAAGAAGCTGCAAGCAATGGTGAGAATAGATGGAAATGTCTTGGAGTGGATAAAAACTTACTTAGAGAGAAGGGAACAGAGGGTTAGAGTAAGAAACTCAGTGTCTGAATGGAGAGGAGTTGTAGCGGAGTTGCACATGGTTCAGTTTTAGGGCCACTTTTGTTCCTTGTATATGTAAGCTGAAGGTCTTTTAGACTTATATATGACTGTTCTTGGAACACTCGAACTTAAGTCTTCCTTCAGTTACGGACCCTCTTCTATACCTACATCTACGCAGCATATTCTTGCATATTTGTTACACATCTCTTATTATCCCTTCACATCTGACTAGTCATAACACTGTCCATCTCTGTTTCTCTCTGCTTTATGTTTTTTCGTGCCCAGACCCATTGAGAGCAAGTTTCTTTGCCCGTCCTGGTGTCTCATGAAAAAAAAATTACCTACCAGAATCTGTAAATTCATTCATGAATATTTTTACAAATGATGCAAAGATTGTGAAGAAAGTAAGAGAAGTGAATAATGGTAGAGAACTTCAGGAAGACATAAATGGTCTGCATGAGTGATTTGAAAAGTGGCTAATGAATTTAGTACTTCTAAATATAAGGTAATGAGAATGGGTACAAGTGCAAGATGGCCCAAGTTTGATTGCTCAATGGCAGGAGCAGAACTTCAAGAGACAGAGAATGAGAGAGATCTAGTGTAAACATATTGGCAGATTTGTATACAGAAATGAATATAAATCGCATAGTAAGGGCAGCATATGCTTTCTTAGCAAATGTAAGGGTAGCCTTCAGGCACATTGACAATGAAATGTTCAGAAATATTTATGTAACCAATGTGAGGCCAAAGCTTGAATATACAGCCCCCTTTTGAAATCCACACTTGAAAAAGCACGTAATTAAGCTGGAAAAAATTCGAAGACATAGCACGAAACTGGTGCCAGAAATACGCAATCTCAGTTGAGAGGAGGGGCTGAGGGAATTAGATTTACCATCACTCGAAGCTAGAATAATGAGGGGTAAATGGTGACGGTTTTTAAATTTCTCTATGGTTATGACAGAGTGGATAGGGATCGATATTTTGATATGGCTGACACTAGAACTAGAGGTAATAGTTTGAAGCTTCGTAAGAAATCTTCTTCGCAGGATGTAAGGAAGTACTTTTTTGGTGTAAGAGTAGTTGATAATTGGAAATTGCTAAGCGAGGAGGTACTTATTGCTAACTCTCTCCATAGTTTTAAGGACAAGTATGGTAAGTATCACTAAGTACAAAATGGAACTGACCAGGAGATGGGAAGTATCGAGCTTGGGGATATTTCCCATAAGCACAATTATTTAATTACATAACACAAGAAAAAAGTAGTCACAATGGTAATCTTTGAATAAATTATGTTTTACTGGTTAATAATTATTTAGAAAATGTCTTGCTCATTCATTAATGAAGAATAAAGATCAATTTATTGATGATCAACCTTTTAGGTTTTGTGTAGAGCAAACTGTCTCTGGGTCAAAAAATGTGGATGTGTGGGTTCTGGACCATCTCCGACTTCTAAAATGGATCCCATCGCAGCCAAAGCAATTTCTTCAGGTAAAATACATGTGGTTAGCATGTTGTTGTTGTTGTTCCCTTTGCTGTCTGGCCAAAGAGACCCCGAGTCCCTAAGGAACTCAACAACGATCCCAGACTGTTCCAAAGAGCTCTAAAAGAGTGTATGTCATGTTGGTGGCAAATGTGGTTGGTTGTGTACATGGCAGTCTTCCACATGTTTGCTGGGACATTAACAGTGTCTCTGGCCAGAAGTCTTTGAGAATTGATGTGGTGATCAAGTTGATGTGCCAGCCTTGTTGCCCTTTGCATTAGGAGATTACAAAAAAGCACATTCCTTATTTTAGTTAGAAACAGTTCGACTCTAGTAAGCCTAGTGTGTTGTAGGAAGCTAATAAAATGATATCCCTTGTGGATTAGTGTTCCAGTAGCTTAATTGTAACAATTAGCATTCATTTCAACCAATCAGTATTCACTTCTCCTTGAATAGCCAATCATACTGATGTTCTGGCCTTACTCTCGACCCTTCCTTGGCTGACCATCTTAGTTCCAAGACCTCCCCCCTGTCCGAGGTTTATATACCTGGTCAAAAACTCCAGCCCACAGAGTACAGTTCCAATCCAGCGAGTGTTAGCATATACCAGGATTATATTCCCCGTACCGGCTACTTAGTTTTGCCACCTGGAGCATCTTGTATTGCGTATTGTATTATGTTGATTGTGTATTAGTTTATTGCTCTCCTCCCAAGTTCTATTTCACTTTTCGTATCATTTAAAAGCTATATTATTTATCATTATTATTTCCTTGTTGGTTTTTGTCAATCTGTAAATTTGTATTTATTAATTATTAATGTGGTTAGGTCTGATTTTGTTAAACTGTAGGATTGTACATATTTATGTGTGTTTTGTTAATCTGTAGGTTTGTTAAATCTCAGATTGAAATTCCTATTGTATTAAGTGAAATTAATATTACAATTGTTATAATCTGTTCACCTTATTTCCATGCCCCTCATTATTTCGAGCCAAATTACGAGTCAGTTAGCCATTGCCACCCGGTCATATATTAACCTAGGTCTCGGGCATGAAAAACTTTAATTTGGTATTTACCAGTCATACCTGGGTGCAATATTAGGAAAATGAGACATTATTCCTTATATGCTCCTCATGTAGTAGTAGGTGACTGAAAAGGATATCGTTTTTTAATTTGCAGCGAGTTTTAAATTTTTTATCCTGTGCATCTGTTATATATCTAATAGTTGTATTATAAATCTCTAGCATTGTCTGTACTAAGAGGAGCTAGAAAATGACATTTTAATATATTGAAATATTTCAGACAAGACTGAAATTTTCAGATTTAATCAGTCGATTCGGTCCAGGTTAGAAAGGGTATTTGCTCAGGGTAACAATCACACCTGCCAAAACCAAAGTCTTTTACAAGAAGGCACTGTCTTAGCCCTTTGTAGAAAAAGGGAGTTCATGACGTAAATCCAATTGTTACTATAATAACCAGTGGCTTTGATATTGTCTTTATGCTTTGACAGAGTCAAATAAATTTGGAATGTGGCCAGGGAGTGAGCAAAGTAGAGGTGGAGAGTAGTGCGGATGATGGCCTCACTTGGGCTTTATTGCATCGCCGATGTCTTCCCGCTTGGTGTGACCGACAGCATTCGCCTTACTCTTCTTCTCTCAGACCCCAGGAGATTGATAGGTAAAGCTTACAGTCTTTTTGTCACCTATGTGAAAGTTATTACATTGTGAATCGGTAAGCCATATTATAGTTAATTGCCATTATTGTATTTTGAACTGCAATATTCAAGCTTCCCAATTTTTATTTTCTATATTAATAATATGATCGGTACTTTATATTTTTCAGCTGGGGATTGGTCACTCTGCCTCTCCCCTACTTTTCACTCACTTCCCACACTCAGTTCCGCTTCCGAACCATTTTGGGACCGAACGACACACTGTCTTCGTGGGCTGTTGATAATGTCTACATTGGTACCTGCAATATGGGCTGCAGTGGTCGTGGTTTATGTCAGTCTGATGGAACATGCAAGTAAGGAACGTCTGAGTCGTCTCTTTCTTCCTTCTTCCTATATTACTTAGTCTGTATTTTCTTTTTGTTGTATGAATTGAGTAATCTAATAGCGAGCTATACGGGATCTGTCAGTTCCCGCTTTCCCCTTTTACTTTGCATAGGAGGAATGAGTAAAGGAGAAGACGATGGGTAGGGTATGTAGCAGCTCTGCTAGCTCAGTTGTGTTACCACAGATGTTGCCACCATGCTCAGTTCCTTATTGAGAAAAAATGTATATGAATAAAAAATAGGGATTGGGCACACATATATCACATATCACATATGCTTCAGACATACCTCCTGGAGAAAAACTCTATAGAAAACTTCGTCCAACAAAGCATTATCTAGTTTTCATGGGATTTCCCGTAGTATACTATTAATGTTGTCTCAGTGTGATGAAATTTCTAAACATCCACTTCCTGTCTCAAGTTAAATGATGTATTCTGCATACGGCATTCATTTGTGAAGCAAGTTACTTAATTTTTAAGTTCATCATAGCTGCATTGCATTGACAATGGATGGTTTATAAGGAATAAAGCTTTTATTTAATCAGTTTCTCAAGGAATATTACCTGTAAGCATAATGTAGTCATAAGCAGGGCTTTCATTACAAGGCTTTGACCTCGAGTTTATATTTTATTGAGTAACATTTTAAGAGTCGCTAATCAGCTTTCTTCTTTCAGCTGTTAATTGTAGTTGAATAGTAAAGGCACTGACTTCGAAATCTGTAATTTTAAAAGTCTCAGGGTTGATTTCTCATGTCTAATTAAGTGTTCTGTAAACTGTTTCTGTAGTAGTCTTCATCATATATTCTCTATTAATTTACTTCATGCAATGAAGCGGTGGAGGTAAATCAGCTGTGGTTGATGGGCCTCATAGCAGAAGATCCTTGTCTACCTATCCTGGGGATGACCCAAGGAGAGTTGTGCCAACCCTTTATTCCCAAGGAGCTAAGAGGAGCGATTGAGGTGTATCTTGGCTTGTGGTGAATATTTGTTCTTTGGCTCCCCCCCCCACTTGTAATTGGGAATGGAGGCATTGTATTATTCGAGGCCATGGCAAGTCTAGTTGAAACAAAGACATCTACATCATAAAGACTAATAGAAAACTTGCTGAAGACTTCCTTTATTGATCAAAATAGTCAATTTATATACACTTCATGTGGGCTACATAGTACACTGTGGTAAGTTATAATACAGAGCAGATCATTTTTATATAGATATTGTCAGGATGTAGCCTCAGCAGTGTTTTTAGGTTTAGAAAGATAAGAAGTAAAATTATTCCTGGCCAAGCCCTGATTCAATTAGAAAAGTGACGGTACTGTATATAGATATAGATAGTAAGACAAATTCCTTGTTTGTGATATTTTTCTTTTTTTTTATGAGACCAGATGTGAATATGGTTATGGTGGTGTTGCCTGTGAAGAGCCAGATCACGACAACCCTCTGTATGTCTCTGAGCCTTTTACCAACCCAGTGTCAGAGAGTGCTAATATTTTAAAGGTAAGAGGAAGGAGAAAATTACTAATCATCAGCTTATGAAACCTTATATGCACTGAGAGTAGCATATTATCCCATGTGGTTGGAAAAAGATAATTCTTCACTCATTCCCTGTGTAATTGCCTAATTGTTATGACCTAATTGGGCTGCAGGGAAAGAGCCCAGTGCTCGTAACTCTCGGTCTCCTGGCCGGTTCCAATTTTATACACTGATATTTATCATATTTGTCCTTGAAACTATGAATGCAGGTAGCATTAACAACTTCCTGTGTGTTGTAAGAGCCAACTGAGGGAGAAAGTGGACAAAAAGCTGGCATTCACTCTCTCTGATTTGTTCCCCTTTCCACTAAGCAGATGATGGAAATGTGAGGATCAGTAGTTTTGATACATTTCATTTATACCTACTCTTATCTCATGTGAGATGGATGGGTTCTGTTCAAGGGAAAATTTGAGGTTCCTCTACCTCCCAGAGCTACTTTTCTCTTACTGTTCATTTTTGTCATTCCTTCATTTTCCCCATAGTGTCCTTATAGTCGAGTAAATATAGTGGAGCGAGAGGTTATTCAGGGCCTCTATAATATATGCTACAGGCCCTGCACTAGCATAATCTAGCCCTAGGATAGATTGAAAGTCCTTCATTTCTCTTTTTACAGATGACAGGAGGCAAGTCAAGCTTACAGTGTGGTGTAGTGGGCTCTGGAACAGCTGCCGTGTTCATGGGAGGTGGGCCACGAGCTATTACCACTGTGGACGTAAACACTACAGACGCACATTTTATACAATTTCACTATATTTCTGGTACACTAAGTGATGTACGTCCTCTCAATTATCCTTTTTATGACTTTGGAATTGATGGAGATTTCATATTTCCGTATCTTTCTGACTTGCTGAATTCATTGATATACATGACTGAATTGGCATTCACTTGTCTTTTGACATGTGCCAATGTCAAAACTTTAAAACCTGGAATATGCCTGCCTGCTCTTATGCAGTGAAGTATAATGGGAAGGATTAGGAAAAAAAAATCCTTGAAATAGTTGAAGGGAATTTTTGCCGTCAACTGTAAAAGTTACCAAATTTGCTTTATTAAATCACAAGACATCTCATTTCAATAGTATGACAGTGAAGTTTTCTAAATCAAATTTCTTTTATCAGACTGGCAAATGCCCCGGTCCAAATCATGCAAGTGAAAGCATTTACGTTCATTACTCCTGTGATGGAGGAGTATCGTGGCATCTTCTTCACACCTTACCAGCCACGCTTTATAAAGAATCAACGTAAGATTATGCGCATTGGTTTGAAATGTATTTATATCATATTTTGATCTGTCTGATTACATATTTTTCCTCCTTACTGCTCTTGCAAGCCTCACAGAATAAGAGATCAAACTTCAAGTAACATGCAATATTTTGGAATTTGTTTATTTTATATTTTTTTAATATTGTTTTTCCTAAATAATGATTTTGCAAAACCTCGCAACATACAGATGAAATTTAAAGTAATTTGTTATATTTAGAAATATCTTTATCTTATATTTTGTGTCTTTCTGAGAATATATTTACCCTCAGTAATGCCTTTTCAAACTATTGTACCCTTTAGCTTAAGATACGAGACCTAATATAATAGTAATACAACTAATATATTAAAGTAGGGAGCCAAAATAGTAAACAGGAAAAATGCTTACTGGTGCTTATCAAAGGTTGGCCATTTGTTGACATCACTAGTTCACTAGTTATTCAGGAAGAAGGTTAGGTTAGTGACTAGCTACATGAGCTACATAAACGGAAGTAAGAGTGAGATTAGGAAATATGAGAAATAGAGGTACTACATGGTGATATTAGGAGGAATTGATGCTAGAGCAAGACACAGGCACTCTTAAGTCTTATGCCGGTCAATACGCGCAGGGGAGCGGGAGAGCGGTTGCACACACGATGGTTCTAACTCTTCTTCTTTTTGCATGTAGAATTTCATTCAGACGTCAATAGAAATAGTTTAGTAACAATATATATTTAGACTATATTATACCCCTCCACCCTTAAGATATAAAGTCTTTCCCCATCCCCTTCATTTAGAAATAGAATTAGAGGTTTAACCTGTCCACCAGTTACCTAACACGGAAAGACCTACATGGACTACTTTGCAACTGGGGCATTGTTTCCATAGGAGCATTACCCAGGCTTTCAAGAGCAGTATCAGATGTACCTGCAGGAATGTCAACACTAATAGTTGGAGGCTTAGGAGAATGGGGAATTGTAGGGACAATAAATTCAGCGTTAGTTTCAGGTGTAAACTGAATCCCTGGAATAATCTGGTCCCGTTACCTCCTAATTACACCCGAGGGTCAAGAACATCTAGAGGATAGAGACCAGTTTGCTCTGTGACAACAGATGGAATCCAATTAGGATCTCAATTAGCATAATTTTGAATCATTACAGTGGAGTCTGGAGAAAGTTTGACCTTCCTAGGTTCCTTAGAGTATAATTGCTTTTGAGCTTGCTGACGCTTGTGGACTTTAGCAGAAACGCACTCACCAGACCACAATAAATCTATTGAGAATGTAGACGACGACCAAAAATGAGTTCAGCTGGCGACACACCAATAGAAGAAAGAGGCATTAGACGATAGTCAAACACAAACTTGTCAATAACCAACTGCATGTCAGCAGAAGACGATTTCGTAAGTGATCGCTTAAAAGTCTGAATCATCCTCACAGATAGTCCATTAGTACTCGGTTTATAAACAGCTGTCGTGATATGCCTGAGACCACGGTACTGAATAAAGTCTTGGAACTCCTGCAGAGTAAAACAGGGCCCATTGTCTGAAACAATAGAAATAGGCAATCCAAATTGTGCAAATGAATGTAGTAGACAACTAATAGTTTTAGTAGAAGTAGTACCTTTAGTGTGATAGATGTCTACCTACTTAGAATGAGCATCAACAATTATCAAGAAATAGCAACCATCAACAGGGCCTGCATAATCTACATGAATGCAGTGCCACGGGCGACTAGTCCACTCCCAAGGATGAAGTTGTGCTTTAGGAGGATTTGCTGTATGCGACAAGCAATCAGGGCAAGAGTTGCACAATTTTTTTAAATCCTTATCAAGATCGGGCCACCATAGGTAGCTTCTAGCAAGTTCTTTCATGTGAGACGAACTTGCATGATATGAGTATATCTCACTCATGATTCTTGGTCTGAGCATAGGGGGTACAACAACACGAGAACCCAAAAGAATACAGCCATTCTGTAAGGAGAGTTCATTCTTCTTCGAACATAAGGTGTAAGATTCGGGTCACCAATAGAAGATGTAGGCCATCCAAGTTCACAAAACTTGAATACTTTAGACAAAGTAGAATCCTTGTTAGTTTCTTTACGGATAAGTCCACTCGTAACAGGTGAGGAATCTAGGAAATTAACAAGCTCGTGCCACTCTGAAGGAATAGGAGTGTCCTCAGTAGCTACTTTAGACTCATTAGACAGGCAAATAACTTAAAGCATCCATGGTACCAAGTAAAGCACCGGACCTATGACGCAAAATGAAATTATAACTCTGAAGTAGCAAAGACCATCTCTGAATTCTAGCAGAGGCCATAGGTGGAATATTCTTTGAAGGAGAAAAGATACCAAGCAAGCAGTGGTTTGTGGTGTGTAATGACAATAAAGTTAACTTGTCCCCATAAATAGTAGTGGAATATTCACAATGCATAGACCATTCCAAGAGCTTCTTTCTCTAGCTGAGATTAATTGCGTTCTCTCATAGTAAGAATATGGGAAACAAAACAGATGGGTCTCTCAACATTATCAAGCAAATGGCACAAGACACCACCAATACCAAAGTGCACAAGGGCATCAGAATTAAGTAGAATCTCTTTAGATTTCTTGAAGGCATTCTCTTGCTCAGCACCCTACAACCATAAAGTGTTAGCATTTAACAACCTATTCAAAGATTCTAGCAAAGTAGCCGCTTGAGACAGGAAACGTCTATAGAAATTGATTAAGCTTAGCTAGGCTCTCAGCTGTGTAGTATTTGTAGGAGCTGGAGCTTCAGATATAGCTTTTACTTTGTCTTCGGTAGGGTGGATACCTTGTTTGTCAAGTTTATATCCAAGATAGGTTACACAAGGATCTCCAATATGACACTTGTCTAGTTTCAGCTTTAGGCCAGCTGATTGAAGTTTAGAGAGTACTAGTCATAAGGTTCTGTCATGCTCTTCTCTCATTGAGCCTTTAATAAGTATGTCGTCTAAGTACAGACTGACACCTTTTATACCTCGCAACAACTTCATCGCAGATTGAAATATGCCAGATGCAGAAGAAATACTTAAACTTGAATGGTTATATTGAAATAATCCACAGTGAGTGTTAACAGCAGTATACTGTTGAGACTGATCATCTGGGCATAGTTGAGTATATACTTAACTCATGTCAAGTTTAGGAACTATAACACCACCAGCTAGGTTGCTAATTTAATCATGTATAGAAGGTATAGGATATGTGTCCATACTAGCTGCTCTATTAACTATGAGCTTGTAATCACCACAGTGTCTAATACTACCATCACCCTTTTGCACTTGAATAACAGGTGCAGCCCAAGGAATATTAGAAATAGGAGAAATTATACTATCTTCCTGTAGATGGCTAAGCTCCTTATCAACTTTCTCTCTGAGGGCAGGAGGTACTGTATGAGCCTTGCATAACTTAGTAGGAACTGGAGGATCTACTACAATAGAAAAAGATATACCTTGGTAGCATCCAAACCCTTCAGAAAACAACTGGGGAAATTCATCCTTTAGCTTATTTGACCTTGCAGCAGCTAAATTTAGGGCATCATTACTAATAACCTTCAAATCACAGCTTAGATCTCTACCAAGAAGATATGGTCCAGATTCTTTTATTACAACCACTCCAACCTCACAAGAGTGCAAACAATTATCAAGTTTAGCAATAACTGAAATATCACCAATCACAGTGAATGGAGAACCACCATAGGCTTTTAGATTCACAATAGAATGACCTAGCACAGATCTTTTAGCAATTTCAGGCCAAATTCTCTCAAACTGATCCTTAGGGATAATAGTAGCTGCGGTACCAGTGTCTAGTTCCATTGGTACATCCTTGTCATTTAGACATACTTTAACCACAATAGGTTTACTAGGGACATGATTCTCTATGTTGAACACATGTTCATAGCTAGAATTAGGAGTAGAAGTAACACCTGTATCAGAAAAATTGACATTCCCATCAAATCTCCTTAAAAGGACAGTCATTCTTCCTATGTAGCTTGCCACAACCACTGCAAGGGGAATTTGGTACACTTGGTTTGGCAGTAGGCTGAGATTTACTTGTTCAGAATGCTTAAATTTACCTTTAGATGAAGAGTTACCCCTATGGTCATGAGACATTTCAGACTTAGTGCATACCTTATATACGGCAGTACTACTACCCATAATTTGTACATTTCTCTGCATCGCTTTGCATGCTGTAGCAATTCCAGCAGCTATAGCAAAAGTAAGATCAGCCTCAGCTAGCAAAATCTGCTGAGTTTTATCATTAGACAGTTCCGTGACAAATCTATCCCTTAACATGTCATTTAAAGTAGTACCAAAATCACAAGTATGAGCCAACTCCTTTAATGCAGCAACAAAATCAATTTCTGATTCACTAGATTTCTGTGATCTAGAATGGAATTTAAAATGTTCGTTAATCAAAATTACTTTAAGCTTAGCGTGAGTTTGGAGCGCTGTTTTAATCCTATCATAAATACAACTAGCAAGGTCCTCTGGAGAAAGTAAATTCTTAGCTAATCCATAAACTTTAGGACCATCCAAAGTTAAGAAGGCAGGGACAACCTTTTCACCTCCTACATTATTAGCAGTAAAATATAAATCAACTCGACTACAATAGGACTCAAAATCCTCTACAATAGGATCAAAATTAGAAATACTCCCAATACTTGACGCCATTGTACCGGTAGTATAGAAGTAGCATTCAATACACAAACATATTTGCGTAAAATAGCATAAGTCAAAATTAAATACACCAGTTTGGCTAGGTAGGTTAGCCTAGAACAAAATCAGATATTTATGCTAGACGTAGGCTAGTTAAAGAACATGAAAACAATCAGGAATGTGCAACACGCATTAGCTTCCATAGGTTAGGTTAGGCATTGTGATAGCCAGTGCGGTACCCATTAGGCTAGACAAAATTAGGTTATCAATATGCTAAGATACCATTAAGATTGACGGGCTAAGGCTAGGCTATCGTTAGATTCGATAGCATTGGTTACCGGTAGGTCCAATAATTGCAGGAAAAAAAAAATAATCCTCTTCGTCAGTATTGTACCCTTTAGCTTAAGGTACGAAACCTAATATAAGAGCAATGCA
The DNA here is from genome assembly GCA_037179515.1 of Halocaridina rubra. NCBI lineage: Eukaryota > Metazoa > Arthropoda > Malacostraca > Decapoda > Atyidae > Halocaridina > Halocaridina rubra. Next base: position 282,436 of record JAXCGZ010022652.1, on the reverse strand, counting down.
AATAATATAATAGTAGGTAGCCAAAATAGTAAATAGGAAAAATGCTTACTGGTGCTTATCGGAGGTTGGCCATTTGTTTACATCACCAGTTCACTAGTAACTCAGGGAGAAGGTTAGGTTAGTGACTAACTGCAGGATCTACAGAGATGGAAGTAAGAGTGAGATTAGGAAATATGAGTAATAGAGGTAGTACAATGGTGATAATAGGAGGAATAGAGGCTATAGCGAGACACAGGCACTCTTAAGTCTTTTGCCAGTCAACACTCGCGAGGGAGCGGGAAAGCGGTCATACGTACGAAGGCTCTTACTCTTCTTTATTTTACATGTAGAGTTTCATTCAGACATCAATAGAAATAGTTCAGTAACAATTTATATTTAAACTATATTACACGAGCCTTACAACATATGGATCAAATGTCAATTAATTTGCACTGTAGAGTAAATATGTGAATAATATGCTTTGCCTATTTCATACTTTGTGAAACAAAATTCTCACTTGTGTGTTTTTACCTTTGCAAATCTCTTAACATAGAGATAAAATTTGCAACACTGAGTAAAGGCGAGAATCACATTTTCTGCTTGCTTGATCCTTCGTAAATCAAATTTCTCTGTGGTTAATTTTTTTTTCAAAAATTTTGTTTGATTCTATCATTGAAAACCAAGGTTGCAACAACAAATAATGTTTAAATGTTGTTTCTCATTCATTCTATTATATTCACATTTGGTATTTGTAAGCCATTAAATTTTTTTATAAGGTAGCCATTTTTTTAAAGCTAGGTATCATACTACACCAAGCCATTAGAGAAATCACAGCCTAAACAAGAGAATCGAGGTAATAGGATTTCAACTCACTTTACAGTCCTTGCTCCCTCACCACTTGCTGTTTGGAAAGTGAAAAAATGTAACACTGCTCTGATCTCAATCTCTTCTATTTTTGCTCCTCCTCCATGAATCCCTCCTACTCAGCACAGCCTTTGTCACTTTGAGCATACCCAACATGAAAATTTGCATAACTTCCTCTTTGACTTCCCATGGGATGACTACTGCGTTCGATCTTGCAACCTTGATAAGCTAGCTCTAATAGTTGCCGAGAGATCATGACCTTGGGTATGGAGGCATACATCCCCTATTCAAAAAAACTTTCTCTCCCCTTAAACCTTGGTTTGACCGTGCCTGCTCCATGGCTATCCAGGCCAGTAATTGGGCACACCAATCTTACCAAGCCTCTCCTTCCAATTTGACTCACTCTTCTTTTATAGTAACTAGGAATCGCTGTACTGCTCAGATTCGAAGGTCTAAGGCTTCCTTTATGAGAAAGAAAGTTGATGACCCTAATGCCTCTCCAACTGACAAATGCGTCTGGTCCTTAGCCAAAAGCCTCTCCAAAAACTTCTGTAACTCAAGCTTTCCCCCTCTCATTCGTTCTGATGGTTCTATAGCTTGCTTTCCCACTGACAAGCTGCTCTCTTTGGCTCTCATTTTTCTGCCAACTTTTCTATCAACGATTCCAGCGCACCTGTTCCTTAATCTTTACCCCTCTCTAACCCTATGCCCTCCCTTATCCTTTCTTCACGCAAAGTTCATAAGGTTATTTGCTCACTAAAGACAAACAAGGCATCTGGTCCCGATGGTATCCCTGCAGGGTTCCTTAAGGAGTTTGCTGATGAACTGGCTCCCGTGCTTTGCCGTCTTTTTCACCTCATTCTGTCAACCTGTATCTATCCTTCTTCTTGGAAGCATGCTCTAGTTCAACCTGTTCCTAAGAAGGGTGACCAATCTATTCCTTCAAACTACCGACCTATCGCCCTAACCTCCTGTATTGCTAAAGTTTTTGAAACTTTGTTCAGTGCTCACTTCTTGAAACACCTTGATTCTAACTCACACATTTGGGGTGCTTCTTCTTATAATTATCTCCTAGATAGGGTTGAATCTAAGGCAGTCAGACTCATTAATGATCCTTCTCTTACTTCTAATCTGGAATTTCTGTCTCTTCACCGTAAGGTATCTTCCCTTTCTCTTTTCTATCGCTATTACTTCCATCGCTGCTCTGATGAGTTAGTGAGTTGCATCCCTCACCCACTGCCAAGTACACGTAACACTCGCCAAGCAGCCTCATCTCACAGGTACTGTGTGGAGATTTGTAGCTCGCAGATTGGTCAGTGGAACGACTGCTTCTTCCCATCTAAATCCAGACTCTGGAACTCTCTTCCTCCTTCTGTCTTTCCTTATTCTTATAACTATAACCTATCATCCTTCAAAAAGCAGATCTATCGTCATCTCAGGGCCTAGTCCTCCATATCTCTTGGTCCTCTGTACTTTGACTGTTTTGCTGTCTGTAATTTTCCTTTGTGTGACATGACCCCATCTCTACCTTGTCCTTAACCTTTTTGTTTTCCTTCGTCTTGGTATATTCTCGTGCCCGGGCCTTTATTGATGAGGACAGTTTTTGCCTGTCCCGTTGTCACACTCATAAAAAAAGAAAAAAATCATAAGTTTTTGATGTCTTGAAAAATATTGATTTCCCACACTGGTAAATGAAGTGTATGTTAATATCATAGATTTTTTTTATATTTCAGCCATATTTCTCTTGATCTTCCACCTGCTGCTCGAAGTTCTGGCTGTCGTTTCCAAATTTGGCAGGACACTCATTCAGGCTACGGGACTGATGTCTGGGCGTTGGATGATTTAACAATCACATCGCGAATCTATAATAATATTCAGCTAGATTTTTCAGATAGTGAAGCTGTAAATAAGTCTCTTAGGTATGAAATAAGCTTGTTTCCCAATACATATAACACTGACCATTAATGAATATCATAGAAACGTGTGTATTTATCAAGTAGCATTGTGCTTATGTAAGTATGATAATGCCAGACACTATATCTTGACCATCATGACATGGTGGTAACGCTATTGACTTTGATTCGTCAAATCGAAGGTTCCCGGCCAGCCCTGGTCTGAGGATAGGGCAGCATCACACTTGCCAAAACCAAAGTCCTTTGCAAGAAGGTACTGTCCTGGCTCTTAGTAGAAAAGGGACTCCGTGACTTATAACCCACTGCATCAAATTAGACACCTTATCCCACTGAACTTATTGATTGGCCACAACTGCAGCAAAGAAGTGAGTTCTTAGGCTTCGTTTACAACAAGTGAGTTGAGTCCCAACAAGTCAGTACGATTCACGCCAAATTATGATTGCCATCTCATTTAACTTTTAATTTGTGTGCATCTTTGTAAAAAAAAAAGATGCACATCTGGAGAGTCAAATCAGTTCAAGTCACAACATGTATCTCTCTTGGTCAGTAATAAAGTCACAGGAATAAAAATCACTGGTAAATATTCATAGGATAGGTTAGATCTTTTACTATGACTTTCTTCCTATAGCTTTTTTTGCCTATGACTTTCTTCCTATAGCTTTTTTTGCCTATGACTTCATTACCTGAAATCGCATCTTGAATCGTTGTTGCATGATGCCAAATGACTCTCTTAACTTGACACAACTCAACTCGTTAGATGTAAATGCAGCCTTAGAGACTGAACTTAGCTTTCCTATTGTTGCCTCCTCTGCTATTGGATTGGTGGAAATAAAATTATTCCAGAAGAGAAGGATTGTCAGTCCCTTTCTTTCTGAACCTGTTTAGTGGGCTCTCACAACATGCAGGGATTGTGAACAGTTTGCGTCATGGACGCCCTTTTCTGCCAAGGACTAGGACTCTGCCTTCTTGTGAAGGACTTAGCTTTTGGCAAATGTGGTCATTACCCTGAGTGAATGCTCTTTCTAACCTCAGACAGTGGCAGTCTGCAAACAGTCGACCTGAAGTATCAAAGTCTGTGACTTTGAGACATCTCACCCTGATAAGAATATTGCATTATCCTTTCACCAGATTTCATCTGGGAGATATTGGAGAAGGAATTTGCGGTCATGAATCTGCCATGGTTTTTGACGAAGTTATCAATATTGGATCATCGCGCTTTGTTGAGACCAAGTCCATAGGGATTGGACCTTCATACATGATGCAATTCGACCTTGTGATTGGCTGTGGGGAAAATAGGCCACTAGATTCTACTAATAAAGTTAGTGAAAACAGAAAGATTGAGAGAGAGAGAGAGAGAGAGAGAGAGAGAGAGAGAGAGAGAGAGAGAGAGAGAGAGAGAGAGAGAGAGAGAGAGAGAGAGAGAGAGAGAGAGAGAGAGAGAGAGAGAGAGAGAACGATTTTTACAATTTAAATGATTATCATATAAAATATATTAATTATCTCCAGGAATATTGCTAATTTTATTTTTTTCTTATAATACCCACTGTCTTATCCTATCAGTCAACATAGTGTCCCTAGGAAAATGAAGAGATAAATAAAATGACACAATTACCAGTACTGTATTGTTGTTTCAGAGAGTTTATATTGCATTGAAGATATCGTGACTTTGTCTATTTTAGGATAGATTCTTCTTGACAAATTATACATGATCTTTCTTATTTTTTCTTCAGAAAAATTTACTATTAAATTTAGCATATATTTCAACATATTCCTGTATTTTTCCATATATTACATATTCCACAAAAGCTAGATTGGTCATTAAAACTAAACAATAACCGGTTCGGCATGCCTCTATTTTAACCCAGCCTCTGGGTTGCTAGAAATAGCAGCCCAGTGCCGGTCCCAAGCCAAAACCAAAATATGGCCAGTACAGATAACGAGAATGGATATACAGGGTAGGAGAAAGAGAGGGAGACCAAAGCGTAGGTGGATGGAGTGCATCAATGACGACCTGAGGTCCAAAGGTTTGTTTGGTGATGAGGTATGGGACAGAAACAAATGGAGAAAACTGGCCAGCAACATCGACCCCACATAAAAGTGGGAAAAGATGTAGACGAAGAAGAAGAAGAAGAAGAAGAAGAAGAAGAAGAAGAAATAGATTACTTAGAAGAGAGTAATTCTAGTTTCCTACTTTTGCTACATGTTGGGAATATGATCGTAGTATTAATTATCGCCAATTTTTATGAGGCTAATTCATTATAACCCTTTTCTGCCCTATAAAATCAGGGCCGTATATTATTGTTTTCTTATACGTTTTTTAGGAAATTGTGTAAAAGTATGGAGTAGCTTATTTATTTTTTTAATTTGACTAAGTCGGCAATGAATATACCTATCATTTCATTTCTTTAGTTAATGAATGTTTTTAAAGGTACTTCAGAGGAAGAAAAAAAAAGATTTTTTTTTCTGAATTTCAATGCATATACTTATCATTTCATGTCTTTACGTATTGAATGTATAAAAGTTGCTTCAATGAAATGCAATGTGTATATTTTCCGTGTTTCTATGCAAACTATCAAGAGTTTCTCTCTGGTGGTGCTACAGCTAACCAGGGATCAAATTACTCACTGAAAAAAAGTGGGTGCAAACAGTTCAAGCCATGTGTTGGCCTGGTTTGTTGAAAACCCCAACACTGACAAAGGGCTGGTATTACAATACCAAGCAGAAAATTTAAGGTAATGATAATTCCTGTATCTAGGTTCTGCTAACTCATGACGTCTCTGTTGGGTTATGGACACTAGAATCTTATAGTTGGGAGAATAATTCTCAAAGTCAAGCTCACACGGGAAATTTCTGACACATTGCCCAACTAATTCACGATGTCGCAATGGGTTACAGACTAGTTATTCTCCATCATGGACCTCGGTAATATCTGGACTGAGAGTAATTTTCTAAGCCAAGCTATGAGTTTTCTCTATATATTAGTTCGTGCTTTCTTATATTGTTATCGCAATGGCAGTTGCTAGTCGTCTTTCCCTTGGGATAGGGGTTAGATTCTTAAGCCAAGACCTCAAACAGTGCGCTCTAGTAATCATTATAGTTTATCCTATTACGGTGACACAATTCCTTTGTCACGTACAGGATATCCAATATAGGAAAGGACACGCGGCCTGGTTGTGGGATCAGGTGCCTTAAAACTTAGTTCTGAGCATTCTATTGTTATCATTTTTGTTAATCCTAACTCAGGTACTCACAATGCATGTAACTGTAATGAAGATTGCTCCTTAAACTGGAATATAATGTCTTGCCTGCTTTTCTACTCCATTACATTTTGTCAAAAAATTCTCCACAAGGGGTGTAGGCATTGTCACCTAATATCGCAATTTCTTTTAATATATTCATTCTAATATTTCATTCACGAAAATACACTCCCTATGCATTCTTGAGTATTGTATGCACAATAACTATAGCCTGTTGTAACTAATCTGGTATCGGAAGTAGTAGTACTGATCATTCACTGTGAGTAAGAGAGAAAGGATGATAGAGCCTTCAAGTGGGAAGCAGATTAGGGAAAAAGAGAGGTTTCTTGAGCTCTCCTGGTAATGTCCTATGCCAATTGAGCATACAAAACAGTTGCTTTTTTTCAGACAGACAGACAAACTAAATTCCAGGTTCTAAAAGATTACTCCCAACGAGAAACTCTTGATAAAATACACGTAAGCAAGCAAAGGAAAGAATCTTTTCGTATATTTATTTAGATACTACATTAGACGAGAGGTTAAGAATAGACAAATGACTACGAGGCCATAGTGCCTCTGTGTTTTGTTCAATTGTAGGTACCTTGCCAGTTTTAATGACAATATGATGTCATGCTGAAAGTTAATATGCATATATCTTTAATTTTTGTATATAGGTAAGCACTAGTAGGTAATTTTCTAGTGTTAATACATATTTACGATTACATTTGAAGTTTTTCAGACCTGAACGTGAATTCATGTTCAATTTAAGCTTAAGTGGCACTTGTATTCATTATTAATCATGAGATTTTATAGTAAAGCTTGAAGGTTTTTCAAACTTTCATGTGAACTTTTTTAGTTTAAATAAGTCTCAAAGTCAGTATCATACAGTAATTTCCAGACACCATGCACAACTTATTAGTGATGTATTTTTGAATTTAGTATTTTTGTATTTTTCCTTGTATACCATTTTTAGCCGTAAGTTATAATTTACAGATCGTACTGGAATATTCTCTAAACCACGGAATAAGCTGGCTGTTAGTGCACCGCCCATGTACCCCTTCAACTCCAGGCTGCGATTCTCACTTTACTCGAGGAACCGTTTACGAGCATGCGGAATTCAAGAACTGGAAGCGCGTAACGCTTAGATTGCCAAGACATACATGGTAAGACATCATAAATAAAAGAAAAAGAGAGATGGGAGTATTGTGACTTGTCAAATGTGAAGATAAAATAAGAGATGTGTAACGGATATAAAAGAATATTCGGTGTTGATATCGAAATCGATAAAGAACCGTAATTGAAGGAAAACTTAAAATTGAGCTGTCATGGACACACTTATTTAAGTCCAATAATCCTTCAGCTGTAGTTCCTCATTGGTTGAATTGTTGTTTGGTTATTGAAATGCTTTATAAATAGAGTGCTTTAACAAAAAGGAAAGTATTAAAACTATATATTAAATTCTAGGACATAAATTGATGTATCTCCTTTGTCAGTTGTGAAGTATTCCAGGAAATAGTTTTACTACTGAGATAGCATATAGTTCATTTTCCAAATGCTCCATTGCCACTGCTAACAACTTGTTCGTTTTTATTTATAGTTTTCCTTTTATAAAGAATTTTCAGTAAGAAACTAATTTTTTACCTAAATGCGCCTACGGGAAATCGTAAATTCCCGTCTCCTGGTCGGTTCCACTTTGTACTTAGTAATACTTATCATACTTGTCCTTAAAACTATGAATTGAGTTAGCATTAACTACCTCCTCGCTAGACCAACTCCAATTATCAACTACTTTTACATTAGAAAAGAACTTCCTTACATCCTGCAAAGAAGTTTTCTTACGAAGCTTCAAACTATGGCCTCTAGTTCTAGTGCCAACCATATCATAATATCAATCCCTATCCACTCTGTCATTACCATGAGGGAATTCAAAAACCGTCACCATATCCCCCCTAATTCTTCTAGCATCGAGTAATGGTAAGTTTCATAACTGGGATTGCATATTTCTTGCACAAGTTTCGTGGCATGTTTTTGAACTTCTTCCAGCTTAACTACGTGCTTTTTCGAGTGTGGATTCCAAAATGGGGCTGCATATTCAAGCTTTGACCTCACATAGGTTACATAAATATTTCTGAACATTTCCTTGTCCATGTGCCTGAAGGCTACCCTTGCATTTACCAAGAAAGCATATGCTGCCTTTAATATGCCATATATATGCATTTCTAGAGACATATCTGCAGTATGTTTACACCAGATCTCTCTCATTCTCCGTCTCTTGAAGTTCTGCTCCTGCCACTGAGTAGTCAAGCTTGGGCCTTTTTGCACTTGTACCATTTCTCAGTACCTTACATTTAGATGCACTGAATATCATTAGCCACTTTTCTGACGACTCATGCAAACTAGTTAGGTCTCCATGAAGCTCTCTACCATAGTTCTCGTCTATTACTTTCTTCACAATCTTTGCATCATCTGAAGCATATTCATGAATGAATTTACGGACTCTGGTAGGTCATTTACATATACAAGGTACAAAAGTGGCCATTAAACTGAACCCTGTGGAACTCCACTACTAACTCTTCTCCATTCAGACATTGAGTATCTGACTCTAACCCTCTGTTCCCTTTCTTCTAAGTAATTTTTTTTTCCATTCCAAAATATTTCTACCTATTCTCGCCATTGCTTGCAGCTTATTAATAAGTCTCACATGTGGGACCATGTCTAATGGTTTCTGGAAGTCTAGGAATATGCAATCTGCTCAGCCCTCTCTTTCCTGTATGATTCAGCTTATCTCATCATAAAGTTCTAATAAGTTTGATACTGACATCTACCTTCTCTGAAGCCATGTTGTCTCACTGACAAGAAGTTGAAGGATTCCAAGTGATGAGAGATGCATTTTCTTAGTAGTTTCTCCATAACTTTCCAAACTATGCTGGTCAAGGAAACAGGTCTATAGTTTAGAGCTGCATCCCTCCTTCTCATTTTGAAGATGGGTACCACATTCGCCTGTTTCCAGCATCTTAGAATCTCCCTTGATTCCAACAACTTTTCAAATGTGATATTTAGTTCCACTGATAGTGATTTAGTGCATTTCTTAAGTACATAAGGGGATATATCATCAGGACCTTTAGCTTTATGGGCATCTAACTCCATCAGCACTTTACATATTTCTGTGACTGAAAAGATGTTGTTCTCTAATACCTTCCCATGTGCTCCTATCTCGGCAATCTGAGGGGGGATATTTTCTGCTGTAAATACTGACTGAATCTCCTTGTTCAATTCTTTGCAGATCTCTTCATTCGTCTCAGTGATGCTTCCATTCGCTCTCTTTAGCTTTAAAACCTGTTCTTTTACCTTCAGTTTTCCTCTGATAAAGTGGTCGAAAAGTTTGGGATTTCTTTTAGCCTTCCTAGCTTTACTTAGGTAATCATTTTTTACTCCTTTATAAGTCTGCCAAGCATTTATGCCTTTTCTCCTGATATGCCTTTTCCAGCATTTGTCTCTCCACTCAATAGATCTCTTACACTCATTATTGAACCATTTCTCTCTGGCATGAATAAATTCTTTTTTGGTGGAAGGTGTGCAACAATCTGCTATCTTCCCATATTCCTCACAAAAGATGTCATACATTTCTTTTACAGAGATGTTGTTAAATAAGGTCCTCCAGTCAATAACTGCAAAAAGCTCATTAATTCTGAGGTAATCTCCTATCGGATAGTTCCTCCTCGTGTCCACAGTGCCTCTACTCTCAGGTAGAACATCTTCGATGATATGCTCCATCAACAACACACAGTGGTCACTTTCAAATTGGTGGTTCATATTCAATTATTTCAATAGCAAACACATTATCTGTGAATACTGGATCAAGCAGTAATGGCTCATCCCCACCCCTGGCCCTCGTTGGTTCCAGTACATGTTAGTGTAGGAAATTCCCTTGTATGCCATCTAGGAATCTTGCCTCGAATGAGTTCTCCCCATTGTGTGGGTCAAGATTTATCCAATCTATCTCTCTATGATTAAAATATCCCATAATCAAAATCCTACATTATCTCTTGTGTAATGTTAACAACTTAGTTTATGACTTCAATAGTCCCTATATGACTTTCCTCATAAACTTCTAGCCTATGTTAGTTCCTTGGTGGGTTATATACAACAGTTATTTTATTGTTCTCTGACCAAGCAACAAGAAATTCCTTGAACTCACTTTCTATAGCAAAGTTTATTTTTTCAACCTGAAATCTTTCACTTATGAGCCGTGCTATCCCTCCACCAGTCCTCTCAGATCTTTCAACCCTTAATTTTTTTTTCATGATTGTGACACCAGGATGGACAGAAAATAAAAACTGAAGCTGCCCTCATCGGGCCTGGGTACGAAGAAAGCATAAAGTAAAGAGAAACCGAGATGGGGAATGTTGTGACTTGTCAGATGAGAAGGGATAGTAAGAAATGTGTAGTAAATATCCAAGAATATTCAGTGTTGATGTAGGCTTAGAGAACAGTGACACTATTTATGTCCTCATTTAACTTGTATCTATACTGATAGTCAGTTTATAAAGGTATTTTTTCCTCTTGGCTATTAGAAAATATATAAGTTGTTAAGTAAGTTTCCAAACTTTGCTGCTGTGAATGAAATTCAATAATGTTTGATGAGTTTTATAATACTAGATATTACTTATATAATTACTGACATTTCAAGTGACAATATGTCAGATCTTTTAGATATCAGTTAGGCATTGTATTCTGATTCTGAAAAGCTTCAGTTAAAATTTCCACTCCCAGATAGGCTTTTCAGTCTGTCAGTAGGATCAATTCAACAAATGATCCTTGAGAAAGTGTAGCTGGGGAATTAAGACTAGATACCATGCCTATCATACCACATTGGTTTCGATTGCGGGTCTACCAACTCTGCATTCGGGCATGCTAACTTCTGACGTCCCACTATGGTCTCACTCAGAGATCTGCCAACTCCACAGTTGAGCATGCTAACCACTGATACTACCATGGTTCCTTATCCTCCTAGCATCCCAGGGTAGTCCCAATCGCAGGTGTACCATCTCCGCAGTCGACCATGCAAGCCACTGCTCCGCTGTGGTCCCTTGTTTTTCTATTGTCCCATGGCGGTCTCGATCGAGGGTCTACAAACTACGCTGTCAAGCATGCTAACCACTTACACCACCATGGTCCCTTATTCTCCTGTCCTCCCATAGTGGTCTCGATCATGGGTTTACCAACTCTGCAGTGGAGCATGCTAGCCGCTGCACCGCTGTGGTCCCATATTCTGGTTCATACCTTTGACTTTTCAGGTCACCGACAACAAGACTTCGCCTGAGACAGACCGAAGATACCGATATTGGAGAATCATGGGCCGTGGATAACCTGTACATTGGTCACCAATGTCCTGGATTGTGTTCTGGTCATGGATATTGTACTTTAGAGGGATGCAGGTTAGAGTTTTTTGTTTTTAAAAAATGCTCGGTGTCCATGAATCTTTAAGATACTGTCAGATAGGATATGCAGATTTTAATTTTTTGTAGTAGCTTGATCGGCTATGGCAGCATGATTTTGTGGCTTGTTACAAGGTTTCAAGTTCCCTGCCAACTAGATTACATCATCTTAGTTTGGGATTGCTACTTAATATGCAAGTGGTGAAATGCAGATACAATCTTGTTATTTTACACATTTTAAGTAAGGCTTGGGGTGAAAATAACACCATTTTGATACAAGAAATCAATTTTAAGGAACAGATGGGCAGGGGGTTTGCAATCTCTCTCTTCCTGAGGTATATAACATGCCACAAAAGAACTGGCTGAAAAGCAGAAGATGGGCAAGGTATTTAAGAATGAATGCAGAGGGAAGGCTATATTAAAGAGTAATTTTGAATATAGGTCATAAACTTGAAATGCAAAGGAAGCTGAAAAGAACAAATCAAATGTATCAGAGATATTTTGTGTCAGTAGTTGATAGAGTGAGAATTGAAGAGTAAAAGCAAGGAATGGATGTTGGAAGAAGCTTGCCGGATAAGTTAGACCAGAGAGTGCTGAAATTATCTAGGAATATGGAAAAAAGTAACAAGGAACGCCTACCAAAGAAAGTGAGGAGAGTAGAAGTATATGCAGCAAAGCCAAAACAAAGAAGATGGATGGATGGGATGCAAAGAGCATTGGGTGTGCATGGTATGTCAGTGGAGCAAGGTAGAGAGGTTGCAAGAGATAGGGAAGAGCAAAGAATTATCATGTATAAGTGACGTAGGTCAATGGGATTTTCCGCACCTACAGTTAGCTGTAAACTGAGATAGACTCGCAGTATAATAGTCTTAACAAGTTACCGTGTGGATGACCCAAGCAATGAGAGGTGGAATTATTGTGACTCCGTATTCCCAAGGATATAAGAAGTTAGTGGGATGACTTCGTATCTAGTGAATTGCATCCTTTGATTTGGTTAGCCCCTCTTACAAGGAGGACCTGCTGCTATTGCATATGTTTGTGAAAATAAAGGATAAATATATGGGGCTAAGGTAGATATAGCATCAATATCAGAAACAAAGTTAAAGGAATATATATGCATTGTTGCAGTCTTTCCTGAAGGTTACATAGTAATGAAAATGAGATATCACTGTCTTCTTATCTTGAAGAGAAGTTGCATGACCCACCTATGGTTGTTGATACTGGGACATTCTGGATGGAATCCTTGAATTGTATTGACAAATTCCTGTATGGTGCTGGAGCTAACGCTATTTTTCCTTGGGTCTCTAGGTGTGATTTTACTTTTCACGGACACAAATGCTTACCACTGCAGAAACTCCACCGTCAAGTAGAAGCAACATTTGATGACAACGACCTTGTCAAGTATGACCTTGAAGTCATTGGTGGAAATTTGGCTCAGAGGGAGGAAGGTTGTAGGTTCTGTTGTCTCAGGAAATAGTCTGTACTTTGGAGATGTAAGTAAAGAAAATGAATCCCATTGTACTTTGTAATGATTATACTGTAATATCTGTATTGCACTGTTGTTATAAGGAATCTCTCTCTCTCTCTCTCTCTCTCTCTCTCTCTCTCTCTCTCTCTCCTCTCTCTCTCTCTCTCTCTCTCTCTCTCTCTCTCTCTCTCTCTCTCTCCTCTCTCTCTCTCTCTCTCTCTCTCTCTCTCTCTCTCTCTCTCTGTACATATACAGATAAGCCTTGTATTATTTAGCTTAATTTTATGAACATGGCAGATAGTAATGACCAGATGATGGTAAAAGATAACCTGACTGCTGGTATCTATGATAGGTGTTGATAAAGATCGAAAGTAAGGAAATTACTAAAATATGAACATGTGAGCCAGAGATTTTCCAGCTTATACTGGTAACTGGGGGAGAGGTTGGAAGCAGCAATAGTGACTTTTATCTGTTTATTGACTTTAGACATAGCTTCTCACTGGCCGCCATAGCCGGGTTGGTAACTTTCTCGACTTAAATTTATAAGGTCGTCATTCGAGACCCGCCAAAGTTAGGAGCTAGAAAGGGCATTCACTCAGTGTAGCAGTTGCACTGCCAAAATCAAAGTCCTTCGTAAGAAGGCACCATCCTAGCCCTTAATAGAAAAAGGAGTCCATGACATAAAACCGGGTCAGACATATAGTTTGCATTGCAGCCTAGCATTCGTCAGATGGAGACTGATGATCTGAATGCCGAAGAAATTGAAGTTCTTCAGTTTATGCTCGTCATTGGGAAAGGTGGGAGCAGCAGTTGCGTTCCTGCAAGCAAAGAAGAGAAGCTTAGTGCGGGGAGCGTCGTCCTTGAATACTCAACTGATGGAGGCATCAGTTGGAAACTTCTACAGGAACTGTTGCCGTCTTTGTATCGAAATCCGAGGTAAAATTTCGCATGAGATTTTGCAGGAAATATGATTGCTGACTCATATTTGGGTTTGGAATAAACCTTTCTAATCTCGCAGTTATGAGAATATGATTATTGAAGAAATTATAATAATAATGAATTCATGATGCCACAACTTACTAAAGTCAACATGACCATAACTGGACAATAATGGAAAGTAGCAGGACTTTATCGCATCTTGCACATCCTCACGTTTTCTTTCAGTCTTGGGACACAGAGGGAATACCAGTGCATTATTGATATTCCTAGTTCTTAGTTGTCACCGTGGCAAAGTGGTAATACTTGCGACTTTTACTCGTCAGGTCGAAGGTTTGCAACATGCCATGGTCTGAGGCTAGAAAGGACATTCGCTCAGGGTAATGGTCACACTTGCCAAAATCCAAAATCCTTCTCAGGAAGGGAATAATATTACTGATTCTGGGGTAAGAAGAGAAATAGCTCACTTGTATTAGCTACATTATACAGGAACTGGTTAAAAATAATAGAGGAGTCAAGAACCTGCCATCCCTCGTCCCTGGATTGTTTTCCTTGCCACGAAAAAGCTGTCTGAAGTGCCACGAACGCGCAGAGTAAGATAATTAAAAGTAATTACATAATAAAATGTCTGTCTTACAAACTCTTGATTTTCAGTTGAAAGAATTTCTCTCTCTCTCTCTCTCTCTCTCTCTCTCTCTCTCTCTCTCTCTCTCTCTCTCTCTCTCTCTCTCTCTCTCTCTCTCTCTCTCTCTCTCTCCTCTCTCTCTCTCTCTCTCTCATCATTCTTAATGGCCAATGGGTGAAGTGTAACCAAGTTTATAAAGATCATTTCAGTTGACATAGAAAGTGAGAAAGCAATTTTATAAAAGTTTAAGAGTCAACTATGCTCTTTCACGCAAATTGTCCTTTCCCATCGGAGACAACAGGTTGGTCGCTAGCAGCCAAAGTAGAAATTTACATGATTAGAAAAGCTTCCATCATTCATACCATAATAAATTATTCACAGTCACAGTTATGTGCATAATATAGTGAAGAATTATAATTTGATAAGGAAAATGCATATCTAATTGATAAGTGGATATGAACTTTATTTGCTTGCAGTCTTCAAATTTATCTAGATATATAGCTATAGAAAATTATATATTGAAGACAAGCAAAGAAGCCTTTAATCTACCACGATACGTTGCTATAGATAAATAGATTTTAAGAATAGTGGATTCCATCTGAAAAGCGCGAGGTTGTTCAAGATATGATGGAGCCTCACTTCCCTTATTAAATTGAATCCAGATAAAAAAAAAAAAGTCCTAGAAAAAGGCCTAACCTAACCTGTGAAGTTTTATCTGTGACTTTATTACCTGCCACAATTAAGTGGTGGTTATTCTGCATCTAATTATGAATGTTTTCTCATGTTGGAGTAACTGTATGTTTATATCTTAGGCTATTCCGCACGAAACTTGGAGAAGAGGTTGTGAAAGACCCGTCCGGTGTGGTCCGGTTTAGAATTTGGCAGCCTTTCCACAACAGCCAAAACCAGTGGGCCATTGACAATCTGAGAATTACTTCTGATATGCAGATGGGCTCTATGCAAGCAGATTTCGCTGTATGTAAGAATTCCATGTTTTCATTTGTTTTATTTTGTATGTTCTTGCTGATTTTCCGTTTATTATAGGAGCTGAGAGGAGTGGTTGAGGTGTGTGTGGATCGTGGTGAATGCGCATTTCTTGGCTCAGTCACCCCCTATACAAGGGGGAATGAGGCATGTGTGTATGTATTGATGACAACTTGATATCCTTCAGGCAGAGACACTGATGTAATTTATAAATTTTACCTTTATTTTTTTAATATTTGTTACTTTTTTTGTTTGATAATATTGCTATTGGTAGGTAGATATATTCTATGCAAGTAAAGTTTTCTGTTGATTAGAAACCTATGGGTCTATTGTTTTCATTTTCTAAGGCTTTTATGTGATTGTTTCTGATATGCAGATGACCTCAGTGTTTACAGCTTTTTTTGAAGTCCAGAAAAGATACTCCTAGACTCTTTATATTTTTTATGTTCTTAAAGGTCAATGTTTTAATTAAATAAGTTTACATCTGCTATGCATGTTTTGCTTTATGTAAGAAAGCTACATCTTTCTATATTTCATATCTTTTGAATGCTATATCTTTTTATATTTCATATCTTTGAAGATTAATATTCATTTTAATAAGATATGGTGCTTTTAAGCAAATGACCTCAATGCGAATAGACTTTGCTGTATGTAGAGAATCTTTTTTTATGCAGTCATAACTCTCCCTGATATTTGGATTATATTTCAAATTGTCTGACGTTAGTCAGTTGGTTTCAATGCAAGCAGACATTGCTCTGTGTAGGAAATATGCCTTCACTTATATGTTTTTTATGCCTATGAATATCTAATTATGTCTTTAACTAAGACCATGGAATGAATTGTTTAAAGTGAAGAATGTAGTCATTCATTTTTATCCTTAATATATTCTATATGTATCCCTAGGAGGGATCAAGTATAATGTCTCCTTGGATGAGTGTCACAGCCAACCGTCTTGATAAATACTGCAATAGTGATGATCTTGCACAAATTTTGGATGGTGAAGAGCCTGTTCGCATTGCCGTCACATATCCCCTGACACTTCATGATGGTGATGTCATATCTTTTCAAGTAAGTTAGCATTGTCCTGTGTTGTATGTACGGTTGATAGAGTATGTTAACGCAAAAGTCATGTACAACCTACTTTGATAGATACAAAGAGGGGTTGGGTATATTATGGAGCCACCCTTTGGCACCTCTCTTTTGACGCAACTCTTTTGGCACTGCCCTTTTGGCGCATAGCTGTTATTGTGCCTTTACTAAATAAATAATATTGTAACTTAGCCAAAACAGCTTAGTGCCAGAAGGGTAATCCCAAAACAGTTTAGTACCAAAAGAGCTGCGCCAAAACGGCTGCGCCAAATAGTCCCGTTCCGCAAATGAACAACAGCAAGCCCTCGTGCATTGACCTAGATGAACTAATAGAAACTGCCTCTACAGTTTAACCTTGGAATTATCTCATTCTGTTTCACTATATATAGAATTCTTAAGTATGACTGTTAGTGAATGTTTATGATTAGATCCATAGAGGTATTATATCTGTCATTTTGATTCTGTTCTGGCTTTAGATATGCACTCTCTGTTGATTCTAATGGGAAGAAAAAAATTGTATGTAGTAAAATAAGAACTATTGAATTAGGAAATACATTTAGAATATATTTTATTATCCAAAGGCTGTCACATTCTTATGTGACAGCATATGTCAATTCCTTGACATATTGAGATTGCAGATGGAAGAAAGCAGAAGGTCAGTTTTAGGACATCATTTTCCGAATGGAGGAAGAATAGCAATGGAGTTCCACAAGGATCAGTTTTAGGGCCAATTCCATTCTTAAAATATGTAAATGTCTATTAAGGACTTCCTAATGCCTTTAGTTTCACTTACTTTATCACAATTTCACCATCATCTGCAAATGTTAAATTGTATTTACAACTTCTAGCCGCCAATTACCTTATGCTGTACAAGGAGCAGAAATGTTCCTAAAACTAATCCCTGTTGAATCCCATTCCTATATACTCTTGAAACCTTTGGTACATAATAAACTTTGGAATTCTTGACTTCAAGATTTGTGCTATTAAAATCTGGTCAAGAACATATTTTCAAATCCGAGTCCAGTACTTATAGTGCTATTCCATGGAGGACAATATTGGACTTATGCTAGATAAAACCGAGTCCAATTATATGTTATTAAATAGTACCTAATTTTAATTAAAACTCTCCAGTCTTTGATCATATATTCCACATTTTATGCATTGTTAGATCAGTGTTGGATGCAAAAGCGAAGGCTTCGGCGAGGAAGGTCTAGTGCTGCTGGAATACTCCAAAGATGGAGGTATTAGATGGTCATTAGTGGACGAGGGGTGCCATAGCACAGCCGTGCATTGTGACGGACCGAGAGAGCCAAGTATTTACAGATCCGGACACCATGGAACATGGACTAGATTCTCAATCACTGTTGATCATAAATTGTCTCTGGGGTAAAAATATTGATGTATTTTTTCTAAAAGTTTACTAAAATCAACCCTTTTTTTTTTTAATTAGGATATATATAAAATATGGGCCTTTGCAATCTTGAGAATAGTATACATTCCTCTTTGAAACTGCTTACATAATGTGTTCTGAGACAAATGCTGAAATATCTTAATAATTAATTAAATGAATAAATAACTGAATGCTTATCAGTATAAGAAAAATCATGCTTATTGTTCTATATTTTTATTCTTAGATCCATTCATTTGAGATGGAAACAAGAAAACCCTGGAGGGACGCGAGATGGAGAATTCGCAATGCGGGATTTGTACATAGGGCGTCCGTGTCCATTCGCTTGTTTTGGTCATGGGCTCTGCACTGCAGCAGGCCTTTGCAAATGTGACGAGGGATATTCTGGTAAATATACTCATTCTCAATTATTACTTATTTTAACTACAAAGTCAGTATGCATAATTAAACCCTACAAGATAGATACCTTTGTCCTGGTGTTGGAATTTAATGTCGGACAATAGCTTGAACTTTTTCACTATGTATAGGTTGAATAAGAGTGATATAGTATATATAGAGAGACTGAAAGTTTTATTTATTTTTTATTTTTTATTTACTTATTTATTTATTTATTTATTTATTTATTTTTGGTATCGTGAAATTTTCTCTTTTTGGATTTGACTTCCTTGCTTCTGATTATTTTTAAGTTTAACATCATATTGTTATACATCAAATATCTTATTTCCAGATAGAATGCATAATTAGATAAAGTGCTTTTAAGGAGGAAAAGCATATTTTTTAATTCTGATTGTTGCTTATGAAGTTTCTCTCTGGGGATGTTCTGCTGCACACAGAATGACTCTGTCTCAAAGCAAGAGACAAAACTTAGAGGTCAGGTCACATGTTGATGCTAGTGACCTGTTATATATAGCCAAGAGGAACAATGGAGAAAGTGCTTCTGTATATGAGTAGGAATTTTATCCCTTCGGTACTTGACATAGCCTTGATATAGGGAGAAGTCTGGAATCCCAAAGAAGCTTTAGAGCAAGATAGTTGAACTATCCTTCTTCCAGTCTGTGCCAGCAACATATAATGATCATCCCATAAGTCTCGCCTAATCTGTACAAAAGAACGTAGGAATGTAACATGGTTAATGAAAATATACTACTTAGGATGTTTAACAAGGACAATAAACCTGTGTAATACTACATATCTTATACCGTGATTGCAAGTTATTTGGATCAGTGCCCAATGGTGATGATAAAGAAAATTCAGAAATTCCAAGGAAGAGCAAGGTATGGCAAATTAAGCAATAATGACAATTAAGGAAAGTGCTTACCTTACTCTGGAACATAATAGTACCTGCATTCTAAATCTGCAATGAGCGATAAATGATGCTTATAAGAATGCACGCGGCAGACTTCCATCGTAAATGCGTCTTTGCTAGCTCTAGACATGTGGTTGATACATGCGAGGGAGTACGACTATACTTTTGAGGTGATAGTAAGTTGAGGCGTCAAGCCTCTTGCCCAAACAGCCTGGAAAAGAATCATCAGTGTAAGCTGTGTGGCTGGAACTAATATCTCTCTCTCTCTCTCTCTCTCTCTCTCTCTCTCTCTCTCTCTCTCTCTCTCTCTCCTCTCTCTCTCTCTCTCTCTCTCTCTCTCTCTCTCCTCTCTCTCTCTCTCTCTCTCTCTCTCTCTCTCTCTCTCTCTCTCTCTCTCTCTCTCTCTCTCTCTCTCATGTTTTAGAGTAACTCTATATCGGATACATCAGAGTAACACCCAGTAGTAGATAACTGACGGAATGCTTGGAGATATTTAGTAAGCTAAAAGACAATCTTGCTTAAACACTGCTATTGTGTATGCAAATTATGCAAAGCTTCCTTAAGTAAATATCATTATCAGTGCAAAATATGAGAATTTTCAGAACATATATATATATATATATGTATTTTGAATATGTATTTTTAACCCTTCAGCTCTGGTCATCTGTGTTTCACACTATGTAAACAAGTTTCAAACCACTTGAACTGTATATATGTAAAAAGAATTATCTGAAGTATTTTAAAGAAATTCAACAGGGAGTATATGTATTTTAATCCCTCATATCTGGTCGTCTGTGTTTCATTCTAAGCAAACAAGTTTCAAACCACTAAACCTGTAAATATGTAAAAAGAATTATCTGAAGTATTCTAAAGAAGTTTCAACTGGGATTACTATGTATAATCCTTTCAGTATCACCATTAATATTTATAATTAGGCTCCACTTGTGTACTTGTCCTACTCAGGGCCACGAGGAATCCATAATTCCTCTCAACATATTGTTCTTTAGGGTACACCCTTATCAGTTAAGATAAGGGTTTTTAACGTTTTTATTTGAAGGTTCCCTCAGCTTATTCCATATGTGTTCTACATTTTTTCTGTATATTTTGACAGGCAAATACTGTGGTAGAAGTTCACAGAAGAGGCCTAAATGGATGCATGACAATTTTGATACTCCTGGAGAGATATCCCCCTCGTGGGAACGTACTGAAGGAGCGACTGTAGCGCTGGGATGCGGACCACACCTCTCAGGAAATACTCTCCTCTTTTCTTCCTCTGGACCTCGTTTCGCCGTGACCAAGGAATTAGACACTCGAAATATAAAGTAAGTAACGTAGCATGCTTCTTTATTACGTTGCAGAAATTGTTGCAGCGCTTCTAAAAGAAAACTTTGTTCTGTAAGGACTGAGTACAAACAACATAGAACCTGGTGATGCCTCCTGGATGTGATTTCTTGGCACAAAACAACTTGTAATGGAAACAAGGATAGATGAAGTATGTTAATACAGAACTACTTCGTATATTTTCCTACAGTTGTTGTTACTTCCATTGGCTTCCTAGGTTATAACTTTTCTTTAAAAAGATATGATTTTTAATTTCAAACTGACCAGATTGCAGAACAGAAATTCACTCAGTACTGTACATACATATCCAGGATTTCTATACTATATCAAGTACATTTTCTCTTAAAATTTTTGAATACAGAATATACTCTTATATGAATGATGATACAATTTGCATTTACAGATCAGGTTTTTACATCGATTTCATCCAACTGTGTATTCTACTCTCTTGATTGACCAATTATTCCAGGTACCTGGTTTTCAATCTCCAGATTGGCTCTACAGAGAATGGAGGGAGGTGTCAAGGAGGACAGGTGCCAAGAGATAATGTCATTTTACAACACACGCCTGATAATGGCCAAGCGTGGCATACCCTTCAATTATTTGAACCTTCACACACTATTAAAAGGTTTGGTAACTAGGCTCTCTGTAGCAAATGCTATTCAAATTCATTGCCTTGGAAGAGCTGTTTTCAGTTTCACCTGGCAATACTTTTTTGAAGAAAAAAAAATAGACTGAAATATCCTAAGAAGTAATCTGCTGGAGTAGTCATAGAGCGAGCATAAAAATGTATTGTGGATGGATAAGTATACTTTCCTAAGTCTTCATGCAACCTGTCATGAATATCTACAATGGAGGCATAACATATTGGAATCAAACCATTAAAAAAAGATAAAAAATGAGGGAACTAATATATTCAACCACACTATGTTGTTCTTCTTAGTGATGTAAGAGAAAGAATTCAAGTGTCGTACTGCTTTGTTTCATAAAAACCAACTAAAGTGGATATCTCTGGTGATTGGAAGGGAGAGAACTCGACCCTCGTAATAGCCTTATAATGTAAGAGCCAAGTAAAAGGGATAGGAGAAGTGTAAATAAAAACACATAAAACTTTAGATGTGGGATTCTGCTTCTCGCGATCATCTTATTAGTTTACAAAGCATGAGATAACTTTGTGTTAAATCTTCATTTATTTTTTTTCTATTTTGATGAAAGTAAAAGGAAGGAAAATAGAAAATCAATATTCTTATGTTAAATGGGATCTTATTTTGGAGTTAGGCATGACATACACTCCACTTTTCATGGTTACAAGAAATTGTAAGATTATATGTTGAAATTATCAATTTTTATTAGTGTTCAAATCACATCATCATGATGAGGCCAGGGTTAAACAGGGAACCTGAGGTATGGTTTTGGAGTAAGGCATCGTCAATAGCTTCATCCATTTCAAAATAAGTGTAACATGAACGAATGTATTGTAATCAGAAAGATAAAGGCAAGATTTATTAATTTATTTTATTGGTCAGGGATTGGAGATTGCTTTTTTATTTGCTGGAGATCGAGTGACATACCAGTCATGGTTTTTTCCCTGTTTTATGTGTGACTATTAATCCCAATTTGGAGGTTGAAACAGACGGGTGGAAGATGGGGAATTAAGGCTAGTTGCCCTTCCTAATGCCCCAATGTAGACTTGATTGTGGGTACATCACCTCTCAAATCGAGCTCTACAATACTGCTGTACTCTACTAAGACAACAGGATCTGGTGTTCCCAGGCAGTCACCTATCCAAGCCCTGTCCAGACCAAACATTG
This sequence comes from Halocaridina rubra, assembly GCA_037179515.1. Lineage (NCBI taxonomy): Eukaryota > Metazoa > Arthropoda > Malacostraca > Decapoda > Atyidae > Halocaridina > Halocaridina rubra. The sequence continues at coordinate 260,038 of JAXCGZ010022652.1, read as the reverse complement.
CTTAACTAGTCATGACTTGGTAGGGAACTTTGAAGACTCAATAATGAAAAGTTTTGTTACAGTTGTAACCATACTATGCTAATATTAAAAGGTTTGTCATCTCATATAAAAATCATGAGCTTTGTCAGTAATATTTCCATATCTTGTATAGTTGATTTGGACATCATTCGGTCTTCATATTTCAGACAAGAAGCATTTTTCATCCCACTGCCCATCTCGGCTCGGACGAGGCAGACTCGCTTTCGTTGGTGGCAGGGTTACAACGAAATGTTGTTGGGAGACGACGCGAATTCACAAGGTGGGACATTTTAATGTTTTTACATTTTGAATTTAGTGACTTTGGTACTATGCAAAGTAGATCTAGAACTTTTTTCTTTCACCTGATCTGTTCCTTCTCTTCATCAACAATCTTCTTCAGTCCCCATCCTCCTCTCTTCTTCACGACTTTGCCGACTATTCTACCTTTCATTTTTCCTCTATCTTTTATTCACAACCTTCATCTGCTACTCATAATCAGTCTCGTATCACTCTCTCTCTCTCTCTCTTCTACTCTCAACTCCAATTTGCAGAAGGCATATGAGTGGGGCACTCAAAATTTAGTTAAATCTAATGCCTCTAAGACACAGTTTCTGGCTATCTATTTTCTTCTCCTTCTGATAGCCCTAGTGTCTTTAAAACCAACGAAATTTGCTCTCTTAATTCTATTTACATATTAGGAAGCCAGATAGCCTCTAATCTGTCTTGGAGGAATCACATAATCCAAATTTCTGAGTCTACATCCAAGAAATTGGGAGTTCTGATTCGTTTTCTTCATTACTTTTTCTCTTTACAGTTACTTAAAATCTACAAAGGTCTTATCCGTCCCTGTTTAGAATACTGTTTGCACATCTGGGGTGCTTCTTTATATACATATCTCCTTGACTGTGTTGAAGCTGAGGCAGTCAAACTCTCTAATGTCCCTTTTCTTACTTCTAATCTAGATGCTCTTTCTCTTTGCCGTAAGGTATCATCCCATTCTCTTTTCTGTTGCTACTGCTTCTATTGGTGCTCTAATGAGTTGGCAAGTTGTATTCTTCCCCCACTGCCGAGACTGCTTAACACTCGCCAAGCAGCCTCATCTCACAGGTACTGTGTGGAGATATGTAGCTAGCGGATTTTTTTCAGTGCATTGACTGCTTCTTGCCATCTGCTTCCTGACTCTGGAACTCTCTTCCTCTTTCTGTCTTTCCTAATTCTTATAACCTATCTTCCTTCAAAAAAATGGATCTATCGTCATCTCAGGGCCTAATCCTGCCATATTTCTAGGTTTTTAGTACTTCGCCTATTCTTTCAGCGTTGCCTGTCCCGGTGTCATACTCATAAAAAAAAAAAAATTGTATAGAATATCTTAAGCCAATTCTTTGTGGAGGATTGATGAATTGTGAGAGAAATTTGGATAGAGTATTGACATTTTAGAGTCCTTTTCAGAGCATGAGATCAGATTTTCTAAGTAAAAGTCATACAAAGAATATATATTGATATGATTACTATTAAATCATTACCAAAATCATGTATACTGTCACTACATATATTATTCATCTATCTTAGTTTGCAACTTCTTTTTATTTTATGTGTGTGATACCAGAACGGGCATAGAAAATTACCTTCAGTGGGCCCCGGCATCAAGAAAACCGTGAGAAGAGGACTAGTAGCAGAATTTGGACAGGGCTGCAATAAGAGAATGATAAATAATAAGCTAATCACATAATCAGAATGAAGTTTTCTTTTCATACACTTTTCAATTTTCTTTTTTGAGTAGGCTTGATTTTGTTCACTATGTAGGGCACGCTCTAGTGGGGGTGTGAAGTAATATTATTCAGGTCACTGAGAGATTTGTTTATTTTAAATAATTTTCTATATCTGATTGTAGCCATTCTGTTTATCTTAATAAGAGAATATATTATGTATGACATTAAGTTACTGTTTCTTTTAAGGAAAGCTTTTTCTTGGAATTTAGGGTCCATTTTTTTAGAGAAATATCTAATGTTGATCTACTTATATAGGAAAGCCGGATTCCCCCTTATAAGGGGGTGGCTAAGTCAAAGCACAACTCTTGACTCCATGTGGGAGATGTCTACCAGGATAGATTGTATATGGCTATGTTGCAGCTAATTCTTAGTCTTGTATGTGGACGTCTTTCACTCTACTATATATTAAGACTCAGATTAGTTATGATTCTAACATATTCAACTTACATATTTTTGCCCTTTGCCGGAATTTGACTGAAGGACGCACAATCAGTGTCCAAGGGATAAGTAAAAAATATGTTTTATGTTTTCACATACAATAATGTGTTTATTTGATCATAATAATATATTTGTTTTTATGTAACTCAATCAGGAGAACATGCAGAGTGGCACTTGGATAATGTAATGGTGCTGGCAAATGAAACTTTACCACAAGCCTTGCTCGACACTTTTGATGGAAACACTTCAGTATCCTTGCCTTGGTTCCTGACCTCCGGTTCATCGTTACTGAAAGGATGCGGAAAGAATGATTCCGTTATGATGTTTCCCGGATATTCAGGTAGGGAGATTTTCATTTAGAATATAACTTCATTCTTATCTTTATATTGACTTATAAGAACAGTGTTGCTATGAAATAGGTAGATTCAGAATATTTTTTACATGAAATGCCATATCCTGCTAAACAAAAAGGGTGGCCGACCACATGTGGGGAGCTAATTTAGGTAGCAGTGTATCTGCACGCCCGACTCATCCCCACTTTTTTTTACCATTTGATTTATGGCAAAAAAAAATAATAGAGGAAGGGATTGCTATTTTTCCTCTCCATTATGTTTTTCCTACTACCTTGCATCCCATCAAGAATATCTCTCTCCAGTGGAGGCATGGCCAATCTTGATATGAATATGCTCCCACAAAAGAGATGAAACTAATAGGCCCTGCTGTATATGCATGCTTTGGTGATCAATTTTATTAGCTCTACAGATGATGGGGGTAAGTCCCAGCTCAAAGAGGGTTCAGAAAAGAAAAAAAAAACTCTTTTCTTTGCTCTTACCAAACCAGCCCTTCACTCAGTCTCTGTCTGGTGGAGTGGGTAAGTTGTGTGATTTTTTTTTTTTTAGAATTGTGATGACAAGACGGGCAAAAAAAATAAATAAATCTACCCTCATCAGGCCTGGGCACGAAGAATTTAACGGAATGGGACTATTTGGCACCACACTTTTGGCGCTAAACTGTTTTTGCATTGCCCATTTGGCACTAGGCTTGTCATGGACCTTTCAGTAATATGGATCATCTGCAGCTTTGACTATTGCTTTCTTTGTGTGATGTAGGCCATAGGGATTTCTCTCACCTGCTAGCACAGTGAATTGTGATGGACAGGTGTGAGGTGAGTTGCCATGTAATACTGCAGTGGGGGTAAACCAACTGCGGCTGTTGGGCTTCAGTGTAGAATATTCTTGCCTGCCTACGTTGTAGGTGATCTAAACAGAGTGGTATGGGGGTAATGTGGAAACCCTCTATCCCCAAGGAGCTAAGAGGAGTAATTGAGGTATGTGTTGGATTGTGATGAAATCATTTTTCTTGCCTCGGCCACTCCCCTTACAAGGGGTAATGGGGCCATGTATAAAGATATGGAAGGATTTCTATTTGTAATAGAGATCACTAATGTATGTAGTTGTAAAGAAGATGACCCTGCTACTGAAAAAAAAAATTACTGAGAGGGGATATTATAATAGATTTTGTTTCCTTTCTCAGAAGCTTAGAATATCCATTTCACCCTTCATAAATTGAATGTATGTAATACTCATGATGGGTTGCATGGAGAAAAACAGAAAAAAATATCTTGAAGAGCGAAAATCATATATGTTTATGTCTCCATGCAACTTGTCAACACCCACATTCCTTTCCCCTATTTATTTTTGAAAGTTTAATATAAGGCTTGTTATACTAAACGAAAGGAGCAGGCTCGATTAGAGCAAAGGAAGGAGAAGCATACTTTTATCCATACATTTGGAGCTGTGGTCTAGTCCCCATTGCCCGATGAGCCTGTAAAACAGATCTCCATAAAGAATATGGAGCTGAAATTATCAGTTTTGTGCCCCTTTGGAACTTGATTCGATTTCATATTGGCTATGCCTCCACCTGAGAAAGAGACTCTGGACAGGTCGCATGGAGATTCAGTATAATACACCTTTCCTTCCTCGGAATACCAATATAATTTTTTCTTATAAGGGAGAGCCCCCTAAAAACAAGAGGGGAATACAATATTCGGAATTAACTTTCCCCTATCACCTAGGATATCCATGTTAGTTCCTCTTACCGCATGCAGGGAATGCTTAGGCAGAATTTGTACTATCACACCACCAGGATGAGGTACACATTTACCAGGCATTATTTGGATAATGTTTACTTCATAAACGATTTTATCCTCTGCCATCTTTTTCATTTTTTGCTATTTCAGGATTTAAATATGCTGAAACGTGGGATTTTGTGGCGGCTGAAACAAATCTAATACAGTTTGACATCAGGGTTGGATGTGATGACACAGATCTTGGGGGAGAAGTTGATCTCGAGTACTCAAACGATCATGGCATGAACTGGTTATTGGTGTGGGACTTATGCGCTCCCCCTGATGTAGACTGTGATACCTTTCATTTGCCATCAACTTACTCTAAATCTGTACTTACAGCATGGAAGAGAATTACTACTCTCTTGCCTAAGGAATCCATGTTAGTATATAGCAGTAATCATAACCATTTTGTTTTTACTTTTATTGTCACCCTGATGGCCATGGCAGGAGAATAAAAAACATATAAGAAAAAGTTTGAAATAGGACTGCATTATATAACTGATAGGAATTGATTAGCAGTAAAAACTGATTACCCTACATTTACTTTTATTTATGTAATGTGTATTTTTGTGATAGAAATTTTCCTGATAGAGCTGAGATGACTTTTATTTCTGCTTCCTTGATATAGACTGTTACCTTTTCTTTTTCCAGGGGAGAGAATACTCGACTAAGACTAATCAGTAGAAGAAATGGTGGTAGTAACATGAAAACAGTGACCTGGGCAATTGACAATTTCTACGTTGGAAATTCTTGTCCATGGCTGTGTTCAGGTCATGGCTATTGTGACGATGGAAAGTGCAGGTGGGAAATTTCGAAATTTTTTATAATGATTGGGTTCCCGGCCCAACACAATCTGAGGTTAGCAAGGGCATACACTTAGAGTAACAACTTTACCTGCCAAGACCAAAGTTCTTCGCAAGAAGGCACTGCCTTAGCCCTTAGTAGAAATGGGAGTTCGTGACGTAAAACCGTTCACTGACTGAATGTTGAGGGAAGTTTTTCGAAGAAAACAGTAGGATATGTATTTGACTACTTATTTATCGTCAACTTATCACCTTCACTAAGTACAAATTGTTGTACCCTGAGAATGTAGTCAATTAAGGTCATGGAGATGATAAATACTCTGATTTACACAATTTCCTTTCATAAATGGACTCGCCTTAAGTTTTCCGAATTGCATGATCTTTTTTGTTTTTAATATATTTAGAAATAGAACTTTTCTGTGGTAATGAGTAACTTTTATCTTTGTGTAAATTGAAATATCATTGAAATTTTTGCTTCTGTGTAAGTTCAATTTCAGATTCCTTTAAACTTTCCGTTGATTAGTAAATTATTCCACCAAGTTCTTTATTGTACTCAGTGAGCTTATACTGATATTAGCTAGTTTTAAGGATTAAGATCTACATCAATATGGTAACAGGTCTGAAATTGCTCCTTGGATTTGACAGATTTGATAGGAAGCAATTGTATGATATGGGAGACTCCATATATATACACTGTATATATATATATATATATATATATATATATATATATATATATATATATATATATATATATATATATATATATATATATATATATATATATATATATATAGAGAAAGAGAGAGAGAGAGAGAGAGAGAGAGAGAGAGAGAGAGAGAGAGAGAGAGAGAGAGAGAGAGAGAGAGAGAGAGAGAGAGAGAGAGAGAGAGAGAGAGAGAGAGAGAGAGAGAGAGAGAGAGTCCACGTTTAATGTCAGGGTTCTGTTCTTGACAGCTGATTTAAGTCGGATATCGACGTAAGTTGGAACGCACCTAAATTCGAACCTAGGTCCCCAAACCTATGTTAATAATATATCATTTAAAACACTGGGAAAAAAATATATGTTCTTAATCTATGATAAAAACAAGACTAAAACTAATCTCAATAGTATTGCTTACCTTTAAAATGTATCAATAGTAAAATTACAGTACAGTGCAGTATAGTTTACCTTTACTCGTGTGATTGGCTTGCAAACTGGAAGGGACATTGCAAGGGAGGAAGAGACTGGCTTGTTTCAGCACGGTTTACCACTTCAGTTTTAATATCCATGGTGGTGGCTTTTCTTTTCTTAGTGGCACTGCCATCAGAACTATCACTAACACTTGGGAGGCATAGCAATGTCAGTAACTAGCAAACACAACAAGAGAGCAGACGAAAATGCTGGGCACAATATGGAGGGTGGGAATAAGCTGAGCGGTAGCTCTTCTTTCTCTTCTATTGCCGTGTGATGCTATATTCTTACACTACACTCAACAAACTATTTCAAATTAAATCGTATCTACAGCTATATGTTTGTTTGTTTTTTAATCCAATATAATTCTTCAATATAACCAAATATATAAATAGATAAATAAATAAAGCCATTAACATGATAAATGCAAATACAGCTGTGTTTGCTAGCTTTGCATTCATGTGTATTTTTAATAAAACTGTATTACAGCTGTGTGTTTGTTTGTATTTAAATTCATTATAATCCGTCAATATAACTAAATATATATATATATAAAAATAAAGCCATTAATTTGATAAATACGAATACAGTACAGCTGTTTTTGCTTGCTTTGTATTCAAAGTCATTAATTTGATAAATACAAATACAGTACAGCTGTGTTTGCTTGCTTTGTATTCGTATGTATTTCGAATATAATCGTATTTACAGCTATGTGTTTGCTTGTTTTTTTTAAATTCAATATAATTCTTCAATATAGCCAAATATATAAAAAAAAATAAAACCATTAACTTGATAAATAAGAATACAGCTGTTTGCTAGCTTTGTATTCATGTGTTTTTTTAATGAAATCGTATTTACAGCTATGTGTTTTTCTTAATTTCAATATAATCCTTCAGTATAACCACATATATAAAAAAATAAATAAATAAAGTGATTAACTTGATAAATACGAATACAGCTGTGTTGCTAGCTGTGTATGTGTGTGTATTTCGAATAAAATTGTATTTACAGCTATATGTGTTTTTTTTATTCAATATAAATAATTCAATATAACCAAATATATAAACAAATAAATAAATAAAACCATTAATATAAATACAGCAGAGCTGCTAGCTGTGTATTCCTCCAGCGCACTCACAAGCTGTTTTGATGCACAGTTTGAATTTACCTCACGAACCAGGTAGGTCGAATAATCCATTTATTAATAATTTATTAATTATTTATTGGCCTCTGATATAACGGCAAAACGACATAACTTGAAATAATGTTATACAAGAACCTACTGTATATATATACATTATATATATATATATATATATATATTATATATATATATATATATATATATATATATATATATATATCAAATAAGCACATTACATATGTGAAAACATGAATAATTTTTTTTTACCCCGACCGGGACTCGAACCTAAGACTTATGATTACTAAGTCAAGGCGCTACCACTACACCACAGAAGGTTAAAAGGAACCCAACCTTATAGCTTATATCTGCTATACTTAGGAATGAACGCATTCTATCTGAATGCCACTATGTTCATATTACAGATTCCCCAACCTCACTCGTGGCTTCATTTTAGCATTTAATTCAATTCCCAATCTCATTCGGGCATGAAATATCAAATAAGCACATTACATATGTGAAAACATGAATAATTTTTTTACCCCGACCGGGACTCGAACCTAAGACTTATGATTACTAAGTCAAGGCGCTACCACTACACCACAGAAGGTTAAAAGGAACCCAACCTTATAGCTTATATCTGCTATACTTAGGAATGAACGCATTCTATCTGAATGCCACTATGTTCATATTACAGATTCCCCAACCTCACTCGTGGCTTCATTTTAGCATTTAATTCAATTCCCAATCTCATTCGGGCATGAAATATCAAATAAGCACATTACATATGTGAAAACATGAATAATTTTTTTACCCCGACCGGGACTCGAACCTAAGACTTATGATTACTAAGTCAAGGCGCTACCACTACACCACAGAAGGTTAAAAGGAACCCAACCTTATAGCTTATATCTGCTATACTTAGGAATGAACGCATTCTATCTGAATGCCACTATGTTCATATTACAGATTCCCCAACCTCACTCGTGGCTTCATTTTAGCATTTAATTCAATTCCCAATCTCCTAAGTATAGCAGATATAAGCTATAAGGTTGGGTTCCTTTTAACCTTCTGTGGTGTAGTGGTAGCGCCTTGACTTAGTAATCATAAGTCTTAGGTTCGAGTCCCGGTCGGGGTAAAAAAAAAAAAAATTATTCATATATATATATATATATATATATATATATATATATATATATATATATATATATATATATATATGTATGTATATATATATATATATATATATATATATATATATATATATATATATATATATATATATATATATATATATATATTTATATATATATATATATGTATGTATATATATATATATATATATATATATATATATATATATATATATATATATATATATATATATGTATATATATATATATATATATATATATATATATATATATATATATATATATATATATATATATATATATATATATATATATATATGGTATATACATTATTCATATATATATATATATATATATATATATATATATATATATATATATATATATATATATATATATGTATGTATATATATATATATATATATATATATATATATATATATATATATATATATATATATATATATATATATGTATGTATATATATATATATATATATATATATATATATATATATATATATATATATATATATATATGGTATATACATATATATATATATATATATATATATATATATATATATATATATATATATATATATATATATATATATATATATATATATATATATATATATATATATATATATATATATATATATATATATATATATATATATATATGTATGTATATATATATATATATATATATATATATATATATATATATATATATATATATATATATATGGTATATACATATATATATATATATATATATATATATATATATATATATATATATATATATATATATATATATATCTACCTTGTCTGTTTCCCCTTTAATTGGGGGGTAGCCGACATCAAAAAAAGAAAACAATAAGGGGATTACTTTGCTCTATGGGCAATGACGAGGGAGCTAGCGACCGTTCAGATGGCACTGCTGGAGTGCCACAGCCCATTCTCCCGGCTCTTCCACAACCTGTGTCGCTTTACAACTGCCAACTCCCCTACTGCCCCTACCACAGGGCTACCTCTTGTAAGATACAGCCCCGTGGTAACAGCAGATGCCCATCAGAGCTGTGTCACAATCACTCGCCACTCATTCCTATTCCTAGCACGCTCACTTGCTTCCCCTACATCCATCCTCCTATCATTCAGGGCTCTCCTTACTCCATCCATCCACCCAAACCTAGGCCTCCCTCTAGCATTTCTTCCATCAACTCTCGCATTCATCACCTTTTTCAGCAGTCTTTCATCATCCATCCTTTCCACATGGCCAAACCATCTCAGAACATTCATATCTACTCTGGCTGCAATTTCTCTCCTCACACCCGTTCTTGCTCTCACCACTTCATTCCTAACCCTATCCAACCGAGATACACCAATCATACTCCTCAGGCATTTCATCTCAAACGCATTTAGTTTCCGTCTCTCACTTACTTTCATACCCCATAACTCTGATCCATACATCAAAGTTGGCACAACCACTTTCTCATACAAAACTTTCTTAACATTCATTTCCAACACTCTATACTTCATCACTCCTTTCAACGCACCCAACACTTTACATCCTTCATTCACTCTGTGACACATATCTGCTTCCACTCCACCATTTGCAGCTATAACCGAGCCTAAATACTTAAAGTGATCAATTTCCTCAAGTGTCTCTCCATTCAACATAACATTCAATCCAGTACCATCCTCATTTCTTGTACACCTCATAACCTTACTCTTTCCCACATTCACTTGCAACTTCCTTCTCTCACACACCATTCCAAATTCTGACACTAACTGACACAGCTTCTCTTCTGAATCTGCCACCACCACAGCATCATCTGCAAACAGTAACTGATTCAGCTCCCACTCGTTATCATCCCCATCTACCATTCTCAAACCTCGACCACGCACTCGCTCATTCACCTCTCTTACGACTCCATCAATATACAAATTGAACAGCATTGGTGACACCACACATCCCTGTCTCAATTCCACACTCACTGGAAACCACTCACTCACTTCATTCCCTACCCTAATATAAGCTCTACTGCCCTCATACAAACTCTTCACTGCATGCAAGAATTTACCACGAATTTCATATAATCTCAAAACATTCCACATTGCCTCTCTATCAACTCTATCATACGCTTTCTCAAGATCCAAAAATGCAAAATACACATCCTTACCCTTTGCTAAATATTTCTCACATAACTGCCTAACTATAAAAATCTGATCTATACAGCCTCTACCTCTCCTAAGCCACTCTGCACTACTGCGATCACATTTTCTGTCTTATCCCTAATCCTATTAACCAGTTTTCTACCATACACTTATCCTACCACACTCAACAAACTTATACCCCTAAAATTACTGCATTCATACACATCTCCCTTACCTTTGTATAGGGGCACTATACAAGCAATCACCCATTCCACTGGCACCATTGACAACATAAAGCATATATTAAACACTCACTAACCATTCCAATGCAGTCACACACCCTTCTTTCAACATCGCTCTCACACCATCCATTTCAGGTGCTTTACCTGCTTTCGCTTCATGCAATGCCCTTTTCACCTCCTCTCTTGTAATCTCTCTCTCATTTTCATTTCCCATTACTGGCACTTGAACACCCCCACTGCCACTATAGCTGCCTCTCTATCTTCCTCAACATTCAGCAAGCACTCAAAATATTCTGTCCATCTTTTCCTTGCATCGTTCCCTCTTAACATCTGTCCATTCACATCTTTCACTGTCTCTTCCATCCTCGATCCACCTTTCCTTATTCTCTCCACTTCTTTCCAAAACTACTTTTTATTCTCCTCATATGACCTACTAAAATCCTGTCCCCACCTAACATTTGCCAACCTCTTCTCTTCCTCTACCTTCCGCTTGGTTTCCACATTTTTCTCCCTATATCTTTCATATTTCTCCCTACTTTTACACTGCAGCCATTCCTCAAAAGCCCTCTTTTTCTCTTCCACCTTCATTTTCACCCCTTCATTCCAGTACTCACTGCCCCTCCTCATGCCACCTCCAACAAACCTCTTTCCACACACATCACTTGCATGTCCCACAAAACTTTCTTTCATCAACCCCCATTCCTCCTCTAACTCCCCAACTTCTCTCTCCTTCACCCTGTCATATGCCACTTTCAACTTGTTCTGATATTCCTGTCTCTTCTTTGGCTTTTTCAACTCTTCCACCTTCACCATTTACATTTTACATCTCCTCACTCTATTTCCCCACTCTTTCCCTACTACCACTTTTGCTTCAACCACAAAATGATCAGACATCCCAGCAGCCACACCCCTAAATGCATGCGCATCTTTCACTCTAGCAATCATGCTCTTTGCTACCAACACATGATCCATCAGTGCTCTTTCTTTCACTCTTCCATTTGCCATTCTCATCCATGTATATTTATTTATTAACTTCTTCTTGAAAAAACTATTACCTATCACCAACTCTTGCTCCACACACATATCTAATAATCTCTCGCCACTCTCATTCCCACCTGGTACCCCATACTTTCCTAAAACACCTTCTACCTCTCCATCACCCAGTCTGGCATTCAAGTCACCCAACACAAATACATAGTTCCTTCTACTCAGACCATCCACACACCTCGTTAAGTCATTCCAGAATTCATCCCGCTCTCTCTCACTTCTCTCACGTCCTGGCCCATACGCACTAACAAAAGCCCAACATTCCCTACCTATCCTAGCCCTCACTCACATCAGCCTAGATGACACTTCTTTCCATTTCACTACCTTATTTACCATCCATTCACTTAGCAATAATGCCACACCTTCTCTCGCTCTCCCCCTATCAACCCCAGACACCCTACCTCTCATATCACGAAATGCCAATTATCTTTTCCTTTCATCTTCGTCTCACACAATGCCAATACATCCACCTCCTCCTACCAAACATATATCCAGTCTCACATCTTTTGCTCTCTATCGTACTGCAACCACGCACATTTAGACACCCCAAAACTAGAGTTTGGGGAGAAGTTATTCTCCCCTCTACTCCCCTTCTTATTTGACGTCTCGCAGGAGGTTAATACAAGGGGGGGATTCCCAGTCCCCTCGCCCCGTCCACTTTTAGTCGCCTCTTACGACACACAGGGAATACGTTGGGGCTATTTTTTGATGCTGTGACCGCCACCACAGGGCACATATATATATATATATATATATATATATATATATATATATATATATATATATATATATATATATATATATATATATATATATATATATATATATATATATATATATATATATATATATATATATATATATATATATATATATATATATATATATATATATATATATATATATATATATATATATATATATATATATATATATATATATATATATATATATATATATATATATATATATATATATATATATATATATATATATATATATATATATATATATATATATATATATATATATATATATTCTTCTTCTTCTTCTTCTTCCTCTATTTGCGTTCCCATTTTTATATGGGGTCGCATCTCTTCACTAGTCGTCTCCACTGGTTCCGGTCCATCACTTGCTCCTCCTCCAGCTGTCTCTCTCTGAGATCCTCCTTCAGTCGGTCCTTCCACCGTAGTTTAGGTCTTCCTCGTCTACGTCTGCCCTCCACGTCCATCTCCATCACTCTCACACCCACGTAGTCTTCATCTCTCCTCTTCACATGACCGAACCACTGTAATCTCCTCTCCTGCGCTTTCGCCGATGCCTCCACCACCTTCACTGTACCTCTGATCTGGTCATTTCGTATCCTGTCCTCCCTCGTCACCCCACACATCCATCTCAGCATTCTCATTTCTGCGACATCTATCTTCCTTTCTTGAACCTTTTTCACAGGCCACGTCTCCGCACCGTACAGCAACGCTGGTCTCACAACTGACTTGTACACTTTTCCTTTCACTCTAGCACTGATTTTCTTGTCACATAGCACCCCTGATGTTCTCTTCCAGCTGTTCCATGCTACCTGGATCCTATGATCAATCTCTCTCTCTAGGTCTCCATCCTTCGTTACGTAGGAGCCGAGGTATTTGAAGGCGTCCGCCTTTGGGAGCTTGTGGTCTTGCATGAACAGGTCGCCTCCTTGTGTCACATTGCACTCCAGGTACTCCGTTTTCTGTCTGCTCACCTTCAGTCCATAATCCTCCAGCAAACCCCTCCATAGCTCCAACCTCTTTTGCAATTCTTCACGGCTCTCGGAGACCAAAACAATATCGCCTGCAAAGAGCATGCTCCATGGTGCCTCCTTTGTCACTTCCTCCACCATCACATCCATGAGAAGGTTAAATAGATAGGGGCTAAGAGCTGATCCCTGATGGAGTCCAACTTTCACCTGAAAAGGCTCTGTAGTGCCAACTGTACTTCTTACTCTTGTTGTGGCTTTCCTGTATATGTCCTGAACTATCTTGACATACTTCTCCTTCACTCCCTTCGACCTCATACTCCTCCACACCTCGCTTCTCGGGACCCGATCATAAACTTTTTCCAGGTCAATAAACGCCATGTACAGCCCTCTTTGCTTATCTCTATATTTTTCCATTGTCTGCCTCATTGCGAATACTGCATCCATTGTTCCTCGACCTTTCATAAAACCAAACTGCTCACTACAAACTTCTGTCTCCTCCCTCAGCCTTTTATCCAACACTCTTTCCAGCAGCTTCATAGTGTGGGATGTTAGCTTAATTCCTCTATAGTTGTTGCAACTCTGGATGTCTCCCTTTTCTTTGAAAATCGGTACCATTATACTATCTCTCCACTCGTTCGGGATAGTCTCTTCCTTCATCACCATGTTCAGGAACTTTGTCAGCACCCGTATCCCTTCTTCGCCTAAACTCTTCCATACCTCTGCAGGGATCTGGTCTGGCCCTACTGACTTTCCATTTTTCATCTTCTTCAACGCTTCTCTGACTTCCGCCTCACTCACAGCGTCTACCTCTCCCTCCATTCCCACTCCTTCACCTCTTCGTATTCTTGGATTTTCCTGATTTAGAAGTTCTTCGTAGTAGTCCCTCCACCGCATTTTAATCATGTCGGGGTCAGTAAGCACTCTTCCGTTCTTATCCTTGATTTGCTTTATTGATGTTAGGTCCTTTGTCGATCTGTTCCTTTCTTTTGCTAACTTATAGATTCTCTTCTGTCCCTCCTTTGTTTCAAGGTTCTCATACATATCCTGCAGTGCTGCTGCACGCGCCTGTGCTACAGCCCTCTTCGCCTCCTTATTTGCATCTTTCAACATAGCTTTACGCTCCTCTGTTCTTTCCTTGTCGTAAGCTTTCTTCATCTCTTTCTTCTTTTCTATCTTCTCTTTGCAATTTGAGGACCACCACCAAGACTCCTTTCCGTTTCTCGGCTTCTTTCCAGATGACTTTCCGAGGACTTCCTCTGCCGTACTCCTGATCACTTCACTGTTCCTTTTCCACCACTGATCCACCTCCTCTGCCTCTTCTATCCTTTGTAGTGCTTTCCTCTTGAACTCCTGCCGCACCACCTCATCCTTGAGTTTCCACCACTTGATCCTAGGTTCTCCCCTCTCGACTCCGGTCCTTCGCGTCCTTACAACCAGCTTCGCCACAACTGGGCTGTGCTGCGCTCCCACACTCTCTCCTTGTAGTACTTTACAGTCTTCCACTTCTCGGATGTTTTCTCTTCGATACAGGAGGAAGTCGATTTGACTCTCTCTGGGACCACTCCTGTATGTCCGGTAGCTGTTTTTCATGAAGAACGTGTTCAGGATCGCCATGTCAAATGCTATGGCAAATTCCAGCACGCTCTCCCCCTCCTGGTTTTTCGCTCCAGTACCTTTTCCTCCATGAACTCGTCTCACTCCATCGTTGTCACGTCCTATATGCCCGTTTAAGTCGCCGCCCACGACACACCTCTCCCCCGGCGGGACCTCCCTCTGTACTTCGTCCATTTCTTGCCAGAACGTTTCCTTCTCTGCGTCATCGCACAACTTGGGGGGCATATGCGCTGATCACGTTTATTGCTTCCTGACCATATACCAACTTGATCCTCAAAATCCTGCTGCTCTTCCTCACCACTTCCACCAGCTCCTCCTTGGTTTGGGGGTCTAGCACCACACCCACTCCATTTCTTTCTCTCTCATCCGCTCCACTGTATATCAACTTGTAGCCTCCACCCAAATCTCACGCTTTATTTCCTTTCCATCTTGTCTCTTGTACACACAGTATGTTAATCTTCCTTCTCTCCATCAAATCCGCAACTTCTCTTCCTCTACCGGTCATGCTACCGATGTTAAGAGTAGCAATCCTCAGGGTATGGACTCGCTTCTTTAGCCGCACCCGTCCATATTGGTGCGGTAACCCTCGTCCAGTTTCAACAGAGGTCGGGCTCCTCTGTGCGTCGCGTGAGCGGGGTACGCCCTGGCCATCTTCGGTATTCTCTCGACTGCTATCCATGGGTTTTGGCAAAAGGGTTTTACGTCACGAACTCCCTTTTTAACTAAGGGCTAGGACGGTTGCCTTCTTGCGAAGGACTTGTTTTGGCAGATGTAATCGTTACCCTGAGTGTATGCCCATACTAACCTCAGTCCGTGACGGGGCGCGAACCCTCGACCTGCAGCCTCAGAGTCGCGGACGCTACCATTTTGCCACGGAGACTACTATATATATATATATATATATATATATATATATATATATATATATATATATATATATATATATATATATATATATATATATATATATATATATTTATTTATTTATTTATTTATTATCCGTGATAGTGAGAATCTACCCACCCTCAAAGGAGATACCATTATATTCAAAATGTAGATTTTTCAGTTAGATACCTAATGGAGAAATACACAAGTATATGTTTTATGTTTCTTTTCCAAATTGGACAAATGCTGTTTTTCTTGTAATTACCTAATTGTGCTTACGGGAAAGAGCCCCAAGCTCGTAACTTCCCGGCTCCTGATTGGTTCCAGTTTGTACTTAGTGATACTTATCGTACTTGCCCTTAAAACTATGGACTGAGTTAGCATTAAGTACTTCCTCGATTAGCGAATTCCAATTATCAACTACTCTTACACAAAAAAAGTACTTCCTTACATCCTTCAAAGAAATTTTCTTACGAAGCTGCAAACTATGACCTCAAGTTCTAGTGCCACCCATATTAAAATATCGATCCCTATCCACTCTGTCATAACCATGTAGGAATTTAACAACTGTCACCATATCCCCTCAATCTTCTAGCTTCGATTGATGGTAAGTCTAATTCCCTCAGCCCCTCATCTTAACTGAGATTGCGTATTTCAGGCAGCAGTTTCGTGGCATGTCTTTTTCCAGCTTAACTACGTGTTTTTTCAAGTGTGAATTCCAAAAGGAGGTTGCATATTCAAGCTTTGGCCATGCATGCATAATTAGAAACTTTTGTGTATATGCAGAGCACTAATAATTCAATCAAACAGCTTATAAAAGGCTTCTATTATATATTATAGTCTCTATATTAAGACGATATAGACGTTACTTGGGAGGCTTCTGCATCCCAACTGAGATTGTTAAACACATTTACATATTTGCGCACCACGCATCTATCAAATAGCTGTTAGAGTAACCACAATTTAACGAAAACAATAAAAGTTAAAAGGTCTCATCTTTCATTGCCTATCATCATATATTTTTTTCATCTGTTTTGTGTTAAGGATATAAAATTCAGGTGGGCTGGTCTTGCCAGGCCTTCACATCTGTATCCCTTTTAGTTAGCTGTTACAGATGCGGAATATGATGCAATTCTTTCTCTCATGCTATCTATATCTAAATACATGAGCCACATTCCCCCTTATAAGAGGGGGGATAAGTCAAAGCAAAATACTTTGACTCTTTGCAGGAAGAAAGTACAGAGGAGAGGATTCCCAGTCCCCTCGCTCTTCTCCATTTAGACTGCTTTTACAACATGCAGAGGAACACGGAGGAAATCTTTTTTCCTCCCTTCCCCAGTCAAAAATTATACTTTATTTTTATTTCACACGTGATATAGGCTATACAAAACTTTCATATGTGCATTTGACAAGTGCTACGCAGCTAATCAAAGATCTATTGCGCATTATCTGTAATTTTCTTTTTTCCCAGATGCGATGAAGGTTATTTCGGAGACTTCTGTGTTCCAGCTCAGGTGTTACCTTGTGAATTGCTAGATACTTTCAGTGAAGCTGAAGTTAATTCATTGCGTTGGTTAGATTCCTACGGAGCAGAAGTATCTCAGAGATGTGGTGTTTTAGTGTCCAATTCTGCATTGGTGTTTTATA
Organism: Halocaridina rubra; assembly: GCA_037179515.1. Classification (NCBI taxonomy): domain Eukaryota; kingdom Metazoa; phylum Arthropoda; class Malacostraca; order Decapoda; family Atyidae; genus Halocaridina; species Halocaridina rubra. Next base: position 242,078 of record JAXCGZ010022652.1, on the reverse strand, counting down.
AAGTGAGTTACTTATCTGTGATCGGTAATAAGGTCACAGGTAAAAATTCACAGGTTATGTTAGGCAGGTTAGATTAGGTTAGATTTTTATTCCTGTGATTATTTCATTGTAACTACTGTATTTTACCTGTGACTATTATACCTGGATTAACTTTTCTAGTTTGCTTTTGTGCGAGAATGGATAAAGTCTTTATGACGGTAGTTGTAGTAATGAGTTGAAACGAGATGTTTTCATTTTAAGTGGCTTATAAGAACCATAGATTTAATATCAGATACAGTATTATTAAGTCAAGTGTTAGAATATATCCCACTGAACAGTGTTATTTCTATGCATTATAAAGATTAGTACAACTGAAATAAAGATATTACTATCTGAATTGCACTTACGATTGATACATGAATTCTAAAGAGGGATTAAATATATATGAAGCATTTTCTTAGAAAAAAAGTAACATCAGGGAGAAATATTTCATTAATTAGGCTTATATAATGTATATTACTTCTTGAGATTATTTTGTTACAACTCTAATTTTCTTGCTGTTGACTCCTAATTTATCAGGAAGGCCTTCGATTAGCAACGACTATTGACCTGGATGTAACCTCAGGTCAATTCGTGCAGTTTTCCTTGCAAATGGGGTGTAAAAGGTCAATGGGTAATCATGGTAAAAGAAGTATGTACACTTTGCCAGAGAATCCAGACCTCATTAAGGACGCACAACCAGTTCCTTCTCGAGTTTACGGTATTTTGGTGCAGTACTCAACCAATGGTGGTATTACTTGGAATCTACTCAAGGTGAGGCTCAACTAGTCATGTCAATCTTGTTTTTATCATATATAAGGCAATACGTAATAAAACTTCTTTGTAAACTATTAGGAAGTAATTTTTCAAGGTAAGAATAGTTAATATTAAGAATTTGCTCAGCAGGGAGGTAGTTAATGCTAATTCACTTATAGTTTTAAGGACAAATATGATAAGTATCATTGAATATATATATATGGAACCGACCAGGCGATGTGGAATTAGGAGCATAGGGCTCTTTTCCGTAAGCACAATTAGGTAATTACAATTAGGTAGTTACTTGCACTGAAGCCAGAAGGCTGACCACAGCTAAATAAAAAATAATGGGAGTTCGTTATGCCTTACCATACCCTTTGTGACAAGAAAATGAGTTTAGGGAGGGAATACTAGCCCTTTGCTCCTGTATATTTTATTAGTGTTATAAATTATTTTATTACAGGGTTTATTTTCATCTATTTAATGTTTACATTACATTGTTGGTGTTATTTGAAAATTAGATGTGATAACCCAAAGTTTTCTTGTTGGTGAATAATTAAGAAGTTACTGAAGAGCATTGGTAGGCTACAGCCCTTCAGCGAGTAAAGAAGATGAGGTTCTGAAATATTATTCTATGTATTAAAGTATAAACTCATGAGTTTTTTGTGGCCTTATCTTTATGTTTTTTGCCATATTTCACAGTGTTACAGTATATCTTATTGACACTTACTTTGTGATCTCCCAAAAAGAGGAGTTTCGTTGCGTGTCGCAACTGATGTCAGTTTTTGTCTATCGTGGCCTTGTCTTTACTTTTTTCTGCCATATCCTGCAGTGTCAAAACCTTTCTTTTTTATACTTTCTTTGTCATTTTCCAAAAACAGGAGATTCATTACATGACTCAGACTTAGCCAGCCTTTGTCTATTGCGGCCTTGTCTTTGCTTTTTTTTTTTGCCGTATCCTGCAGTGTCACAGTATTTTTTATTTGCACTTACTTTGTCATCTTCCATAAACAGGAGATGCATTACATGTCTCAGCCAGAACCAATTTTTGTGTCTATCAACCTGGGCGATTTCCCACTAACAAGAATGAATGCCACAAGGTTTAGAATATGGCAACCACGCAGTGAAGGCACTATGGAACAGCCATGGGCGATTGATAACATATTTATAGGGGGAATGCCAGTCGTACCAAATGTCCTCTATGATGATTTCAATCGAGGCTCCCCCATGAGTGATGCATGGATTGATTGGCCTGATGGCAACGTTGGTTTTCTCTGTAACAGGTATGGAAGAACGTTGGTTTTGTATGTAATAGGTATGAGCAACTTTTTTTTATGTCACAGGCATAGAACAACGTTGGTTTTGTATGGAACACTTTGGTTTAGTATATAACAGGTATGGAACAACGTTGGTTTTGTATCAAACAGGTATGGTACAACGTTAGCTTTCTATGTAACAGGTATGGAACAACACTGGTTTTATATGGAACAACGTTAGTTTTCTATGTAACAGGTATGGAACAAATTAGTTTCTCTGTAACAGGTATGGAACAATTTAGTTTCTCTGTAACAGATACTGAACAGCTATGGTTTGTATGTAACAAGTATAGAACAACGTTAGTTTTGCATGTAACAGGTATGGAACAACTTTGATTTTGTATGTAATAGGTATAAAACATAATTGGTTTTGTATGTAACAGGCATAGAACAACGTTGGCTTTGTATGTAACATGACTGAAACATCGTTGGTTTTGTAGTAACCGGTATGGAACGTATCAGAATGTTTTCAAATAGCCTGATACGTCTTTTTATTTTCTATGTATCAAGTAAGGGAAGTTCCAAAATATTTTCAAATACTTTGATTTAGAAGTTGTTTTCTGTATAATAGGCATGCTACATTTCACAATGTTTGCAAATACCTTAGTGTTACATTTCTCCTACATATTTCTTGCTCCAACTCAATGTGACACAACAGAAGCTACAAACAAATTGTAAATGCTTTAAGCAACATAAATTTATGTAACATAATATATATTTGAGATTAGTAGAGTGCTGGCATTTGAAATTCCCTTGTGTTTCTGAATACATTAGATTCTGTAGTACTGATTGCATGTCAACCATAAAGCTAAAAACAAGGATTACGTATTAGTATTAATTTTATTTGGACCACAAAAAAAGTGTCATCATTCTCTGTCCTGCACTGTATTAAGATTTATATGCCAGAAATTAATTTTCATGAAGTCTGAACTACTTTGTTATTAATATCTCTTTTTTGCACAGGCTTGATTCTTATACGGGTCTCGTGTTTGGTAAAGAAGAAGGTGAGAGAGCCCTCTATACTCGCGACTTGATGGTAGATGAGAATTCCATTGTTCAGTTCGATGTAAGTGTTTTATTTCTATTCTGTATTTATCTTACAAGCTTGCTGTTTGCACGCTTGAACGTTATGTATTTATTTGGTCATATTTCAGTGACTTATAGATTTCAGGACGTCATTGTAGAAAACCACAGTAGCATGGAATAGGATGAAGGTAGAAGAAAGTGTAAATATATTATAGTTTGATTATCCCATGAAACTATCTTCGCAAAAAGGAATGTTAAAAGCATGCCATGCATTTATAAGTTCTAGGTCTTATTTTCACCATCATTTAAGCTTGAATATATATTTTTCGTATTCGGTAAAATTTATGGGAAACATGTCATTTCAGATCAGGGTAGGTTGTGGAGATGTCACCATAGCAGAGCATAATGTCAGTCTGCAGTATAGTTCAGATTATGGAGCTTCTTGGCAAACTATCTATCCCTCTTCCGGGGTCCCCTATTCCAGCCCTGACTGCTTACATGAGCTTCGAACTCCTACTGTATATTACCCAAATAGTGTCAGACAGTGGACTAGAGTTGTCATTCCTTTGAGAGATTTACAAATATGTGGGTAAGTAGAATTCCAACCAGGCTGCTCCAGCATATGTGGTTTTATTTTCTAATAATAAATTTTAATGTCTCGTCTTCTAAAAGAAAAATTTCTGCTATGTTCATTTCTTCCACAGATAAGTAAGAATTTCAACCAGACTACTCCACCATCTGTGGTATTACTCTCCAATCAGATTTATTTGAATATTATCTATAATAAATTTTTATTGTTCTTTCGTCCTCAAACAGGAAAAGTTTCTTGTATGTTCTTTTCTCCTTCCGAAGATCAGTAAGATTTCGTTGGTGGCAGAGCTATTACCACGGCAAAGGGGCATCTGTTATGTGGGGTGTGGACAATGTGTATATTGGACCGTCGTGTGCTTATAACTGTGGGGGTCACGGTTACTGCCTGAATGGAGATCAGTGTTTTTGTGATGATAATTACGAAGGAGAGACAGAGTGCCATCTTCACTTACAACTATCACAGACATTAGTTGAGGACTTTGAAAGTAAGATATCAAGTTCTTTTTTTATGAAGGAAATGTACACAGTATGTTAATGATGAAATTTATAAAGTCAAACCACTCAAAATTTTCTGTCAATGCGATGAAGTAATTCCGTTATTCCTACTGTGCAAGAAATTAGAGGGATTGTTATGTATTGGCCTGCAGAGAAAATGTAACATTATCAGAAATCAGTTGACGTTTTGATTATTAAGTTTGAGAGAAGACTTTTTAGGCATCAGAGAATGCTTTCTGTTTTCAGATGAATCATTAAGTACTCAGTTTGAGAGATGGTCAGGGGCAGAAGTGGCCAGATTCTGTGGCGTTTTGACAGGGGATGCCCTTGTTTTCTCACAACAAGGGGAAAGGATGCTGGTAACCAAGGATCTTGATCTCTCGCATGGAAGGTAGATTGTTCCTAATTTTTTATTTAGATTCAGAACTATGGATATACATGTATCCACCGTGGTGGGGTTGGTAGCGCATTTGACTTTGATTCGTCGGTTCATGACCCACTACGGTCTGAGGTTAGAAAGGGCATACGCTCAACATAACAGTCGCACTGCCAAAATCAAAGTCGTTTGAAAGAAGGCACCGTCCTAGCCCTTAAGATAAAAGGGAGTCTGGGAGTTAAAAGTGGATCAGAGCTATTGGATATGCATATGAAATATATATATTGCCCCTGAATTCTTGATAAAGCTGGTCCCATTAACATCTACTGTATCCATTGGTTTAGTTATTACATATGCCGAGCTGTCAGAGGCTAAGAAGCAACACCACTGCTGTCCCGTCTTCCACTTACAGTACTTGCTACAGATAATTTTTTAGCAACAGGATAAACCAGGCACAGACTTAAAGTCTTTTTCTTTATGAGTGACGCCTAGACAGGCGAAGAATATTGCCCCCATCGGGCCTGGGCAAGAAGAAACATAAAAGAAAGAAAAATAGAGATAGGGAGTGTTGTAGCTTGTCAGATGTGAAGGGATAATGCGAGATGCATGACGAATTCGCAAGAATATTTAGGTATGCCACACCAAGCAAGCCCCACTTCTTGAGTGGTGTTATTAACTGGCTCCTACCTGAGAGTTCCCTCTTCAACTCTTTAGGTGGCTTGTACAGTTTCTATTCACCAGAGTATTTGAGGATAAGAATACAGCGACCCCGTTTTAAGACGAAGAAGAAGAAAAATGAGATTGGCATCACTCGTGTGGTAGTATAAGTCAAAGCTACATCTCAGTAATGGACAGAGAGATGTGTTTCAGTGGTGTAATAGTATATCCATAAGCTAAACTTTTGTTAAAGACAAATAGGTGTTACATTAGCGTGCAGTCTACCTCATTATATGTAGTCTGTTGTACCCTAACCTATCTTAACAAGGTTAGGTTAGATTAGTTTAGTTAGGTCAGGACGCTATTGTACCCTAACCTGACTTAACCTTGTTAGGTTAGGTTAGTGTATAACAGATTACATATAGTGAGGTAGACAGCATGTTAAAGTAGTACCAACAAATATATTCATCCTGACCCCCTTTTGCAAGAAAAAATATCAATTTATCATTTTCATTTCAATCTTATCAAACTGAAAAATCAACGTTATGTAGTAATTCAATCAAAATTATTGAAATCTTGTACCAAAGGGACTTTGCATTTTTATTATTAAAATCATTAAGAATAATTTAGAATTTTGTAAAAGTGAACTTTCAGTCATATCATGTAAAATAATGAATGAAATCAATGTTTATTTTCACTAATTTGCTCCTCAGTTGAACAGGCATTGGTAATTATCGGTATGGTCAGTCTTAGTGATACCACTTACATGCACTGAATAGGGTCGAACTTAATGGCTTCAGATCTACCAAGGTTGTGTAAGCAGAAGTTTATTCTGAAAGATGTTTGTATGTCGTATTTGTGGGCTTAGGAAAAGCTTTTGACCAGGCAGAGAAGATATTTTGAGAAGTCTATCAGATATTCGGAGTTACAGCAATATATTGAGTGGAATAATAGGTATATATAGAGATAGGTGTCCCTAAGAACAGGTAAGAAATAAAATTAAATGTGTTTGGTAAAGATTAATCCAAGACCGGTGTCTGTGTTTTTTATTATTGTGACACTAGGATCAGCAAAGAAAATCGCCTTCATCAGGCCCAGGCACCAAGAAAACATTGAATAGTAGAAAAGCGGTAGCTTAAGGACAAGGCAGAAGTATTAAAATGAAAAATTATAAGAAAAGGAGAGGCTGAAGAATAGTCAAAGACATGAAGAGTTAGAAATATAGAAGGATTAGGCCCTGAAATGGTGACAAATAAGTTTTTTTGTAAAGAAGTGAGGCTATAGGAATTATGCATGTTACATAGATTATACAATAACTGTATAATCTATACATGGATAATGTAAGAAATGATGGGAGGAATGGGGTAGAATTTAGTAAGTGAACACATTGGGATGCTCTTACAACATTGCAGTAGTGGCTGTTTCAGAGACAAAACTACAAAGCCTGGTTTAGACTTTCATAGAGTTTAGAGAATGACGTAGTTATGAATTATTATGAAGAGTAAGATAAAAAGATGCATTAGTGAGCTTAGGAGCTAAAAGTAAGATATAGCAGTATGGTACTTGGCAAATTAGACTTGTTTTTTATACATTAAGCCCTCAACCAGTGAGATAAGCTAGGTAACCATATCCAGAAGAAAAGTAGCTGATGGTGGAAAAGAAAACTGTTCCTTCTCTCTAGTCCTAAATATTCGTATACAGTCCCATTATCTTCAAAAAGGGAAGGAGGGATGCAGCTCTAAACTATAGACTTGTTTCCTTGATCAGCATTGTTTGCAAAGTTATGGAGAAACTATTAAGGAAACACATGTCTTCACTTGGAATCCAACTTTTTGTCAGTGAGATAACATGGCTTCAGAGAAGGTAGATCAACGGTAACAAACTTATTAGAATTTTATGATGAGGTAAGCTGAATCTTACAGGAAAGAGAGGGCTGGGCAGCTTGCATAGTCCTACACTTCCAGAAATCATCTGACACGGTCCCACACAGGAAGCTTATTAAGAAGCTACAAGCAATGACTAGAATAGGTGGAAAAGTCTTGGAATGGATAAAAACTTGCTTAGAAGGAAGGGAACAGAGGATCAGAGTAAGACACTCAATGTCTGAATGGAGAAGAGTTAGTAGCGCTGTCTACATGGTTCAGTTTTAGGGCCACTTTTGTTCCTTTTATATGTAAATGACTTACTAGAGTCTGTAAATTCACTCATAAATATGTTTCAGATGATGCACAGATTGTGAAGAAAGGAAGAGACGATAACAATGGTTAGAAAACTTCAGAAAGACCTAAATAGTCTGCAGGAGTGGTCAGAAAAGTGGCTAATAAAATTCAATACTTCTAAATGTAAGGTAATGAGAATGGGTACAAAACCGAGAAGGCCCAAGCTTGACTACCAAATGACAATAGCAGAAATTCAAGAGACAGAGAATGAGAGAGATCTAGTAATCATACTGGTAGATTTGTCTCCAAAAATGCATATAAATGGCATAGTAAGGACAGCATATGCTTTCTTAGCAAATGTAAGGGTAGCCTCCAGGCACATGTACAAGGAAATGCTCAGAAATATTTATTTGACCTATGTGAGGCCAAACCTTGAATATGGAGCCCCTTTTTGGAATCCGCACTTGAAAAAGCACGTAGTTAAGCTGGAAAAGTTCAGAGACATTCCACGTAACTGTTGCCAGAAATACGCAATCTTAGTTATGATGAGAGGCTGAGGGAATCAGTCTTACCATCACTCGAACCTAAAAGATTGAGAGAGGGATATGGTGACAGTTTTTAAATTCCTTCATGGTTATGACAAAATGGATAGTAATCGATATTTTTATATGGCTGGCACTAGAACTAGAGGTCATAGTTTGAAGCTTCGTAAGAAAACTTCTTTGCAGGATGTAAGGAAGTACTTTTTTAGTGTAAGAGTAGTTGATAATTGGAATTCGCTAAGTGAGGAGGTAGTTAATTCTAACTCAGTCCGTAGTTTTAAGACAGGTATGATATGTATCACTAAGTACAAAATGGAACCGACAAAGAGACAGGAAGTTACGAGCTTGGGACTCTTTTCTGTAAGCACAATAAGGTTATTGCAATTAGGTAATTACACGTAATTACACCGTATGTAGCAAAATAGGTGAATCCACTTCCGATGCAAAATTCAAGAACCAGGTTTTAAGTTTTCTTGCTTTACCCCGATATGTGTACGTATTTCTATCCATGTATGGAATATGCCAAGAGTTCCCTAATATAGATATTGTATATATTGAAATTCTCTTTAAGATTTCATTCTTCATTTATTTTTTTATTTTTTCATTTTCAGCGTGGTTCAATTTTACATTAGGTTAAGTTGCACGTTGGACGACTTGAGTGGGGAGGATGGACCTGTTTTGCTTCATTATTCAACAGATGGGGGAATATACTGGACACTATTAGCGGAGCTGGGCAGAGACTCGGGACACCCAGGAGGGCTACCACACGCCAAACATATAACTCTGTCTCTCCCAGGTTAAAAAATCGAGAAGGTTTTAGTTTTTCACTTTGTCTGCATACTTGCCGTCAAGAGTCTCATATCCAGGGTTCCTCTGTTGCACCTAGAACCGGCCTGGTTTTAAAAAATAAATTAATTAATAAAAAAATAATAAAAAAGATAGAGAGAGAGAGAGAGAGAGAGAGAGAGAGAGAGAGAGAGAGAGAGAGAGAGAGAGAGAGAGAGAGGAGAGAGAGAGAGAGAGAGGAGAGAGAGAGAGAGAGAGAGAGATGGAACTTGGAGTGTGATAATTCTTTTTCAATCAGAACTCATTTTTTATGCAATGTACAAGCTAAGTTTAAATTCAGTTATAATAACGAAACTACACTCTACCATGAATCCCTTTTCTATCCCAAGGAGGCCTTCCTCCTATCCCATGTTCTGTGTTTGCACAGTAATAGTTTTGATAGTAAACATAGAGACACTGAAAACAGCCACCTTGAAGAGGGACTTACTATGAATCCTTTTTCTTTCTCAAGGAGTTTAGAATGCCTGTCCTCCCATCCCAAGTACTGTGTTTGTAATAGTTCAGAAGGGAAACATAGAGACACTGAAAACAGTCACCTTAAAGAAGGAAATATATACACTCTTTCCTCTGTTCCATTCATGATTGTATTATTCTTGCAAAATAGAATGAAGAGTCTGTCTCTAGTGTTATAACATATGGGGGAGTTGCAGCATAGTTTTTTTCTGAATTCTCTTTTAGTTGGGGTGCCCCCATTCCGTTTAGATCTTGTAAAGCAGAGCATCACTGTTAACGTGTATATGAGGATGTTAGTCCTATTTATTTTTCAAGAGCAAGTCAGTTTCGGGTACGCAAAGCGACCCATGTAGAGAGACTACTGACAAAGAGACATATTTTTCCTTCCTCGTTTTTTTTCTTTTTGCATTAAACTTCGACATTTAGTTTTTTATTCTGAAGCAATAAACTTCTCTGTGCAAAACGACCCTAGAAGAGTTTCTGACACAGAAACACAAATTTTTCCTCCATCAAAATGTCTTTTGTTTGCACTAAAGTACATCATTATTCAGTTTTGTATACTGTGCAAAGCGACCTATGAAGAGATCTTGACGTAGAAATGCATTTTTTTCTCCTTTAAAATATCTTTTTTGCACTGAACTACATCATTCTCAGTTTTTTTTTTTCTGAAGCAATAAACTTCTCCCTGTTATAATGGATCAATATCTCTACATCTTCAGAAGACGCTAAATCCAACTCAACTCGACTTAGATGGTGGCAACCGTCAAGGGATGGGTCTTTCAAGTCTCAGTGGGCATTAGACCAGGTGAGAAGCAAACTAATCTATTGCAATTTTGTATTATTAGCTACTAACTTTAATTATATTTTGACTGGTACTTTAAATCTTTCTGATTCAGTTTATTTTTAGCTACTTTATTATTAGCTAACAACTATTGAAATGTGACAGATTACAAACGCTTCCCAACGTTCAGACCATTCATAAGTAGATTTGTTCTTAAGTTGATTTGCACAGAGGACGAGAGGGAGAAAGAAAAGGCTGCTTTTCTGATCAACTCCAGCCTTTTCGCTACTGTTAAATATACTGTGTGTGTATATATATATATATATATATATATATATATATATATATATATATATATATATATATATATATATATATATATATATATATATATATATATATATATATATATATATATATATATATATATATATATATATATATATATATATATATATATATATATATATATATATATATATATATATATATATATATCTTCTTCTTCGTCTACATTTTTTCCCACTTTTATGTGGGGTCGATGTTTCTGGCCAGTTTTCTCCATTTGTTTCTGTCCCATACCTCATCACCCAACAAACCTTTAGACCTCAAGTCGTCATTGAGGCAATCCATCCACCTATGCTTTGGTCTCCCTCTCCTTCTCCTACCCTGTATATCCATTTCCATCACCCTCCTCCCAACATACTGTTCATCCCTCCTAACGACATGACCATACCATCTTAGTCTACTTTCTTGTATCTTATCTGATATTTCTCTAACTTTTGAGGTACCTCTAATTACTTCGTTTCTGATCTTATCGCTTATTGTCACCCCACACATCCATCTCAACATCCTCATCTCTGCCACATCCAGTTTTTTCTCTTGTGTCTTCTTTATTGCCCACGTCTCTGCTCCATACATCATCGCAGGTCTCACAACTGTCTTATGCACTTTACCCATCAACTTAATCCCTATTCTCCAGTCGCACAGCACCCCCAGACACTTTCTTCCAGTTCTTCCATGCCGATTGTATTCTGTGGGTTATTTCTGACTCTAGGTCACCATCCTCTGTTACTGTTGATCCCAAATACTTAAACTTTTCAACTCTTTTCAACACCTTCCCCTGCAAATTGACCTCCCCATCCTCATCATCTCTCAACCTCAAGTACTCTGTCTTCTTCCTGCTGATTTTCAGTCCTCTATCCTCCATCACTCTTTTCCACTCCTCAAGTTTCTCCTCCACTACCTCTCGTCTGTTGCTACACAGTACAATGTCATCTGCAAAGAGCATACACCATGGAGACTGATCTCTAATACCCTGGGTTACTACATCCAAGACCAGATCAAATAGATATGGACTCAAAGCAGACCCTTGATGCAGAACATTTACTAAGAGACTTTTCGTCATGCCCACACTGCTCTTAACATTTGCCTCTGCCCTCTCATACATATCTTGGATGATTCTTACATATTTCTCGGAGACTCCCTTTTCTCTAATACTCCTCCACACCTCTTGACGTGGTACTCGATCATATGCCTTTTCCGGGTCAATGAAGACCATATGCAGTCCTTTCTGTTTCTCCTTATGCTTTTCCATCATTTGTCTCATGGCAAATATGGCATCCACTGTCCCTCTTCCAGGCATGAAGCCAAACTGTTCATCTCCAATTGTCTTTACCTCTTTGAGTCTCCTCTCTATGATCTTCTCCCATATCTTCATAGTATGACTTAACAACTTTATACCTCTATAGTTTCCACACTCCTGAATGTCTCCCTTCCCTTTATAGATTGGGATGATTAAGCTTCCTCTCCACTCCTCTGGCATCTTTTCCTGACTAAAGATCTTTTGCATTAAGTCCCACAAGATATCTATGCCTTCCTCTTCAAGACTCTTCCATACCTCCACTGGCATCTTATCAGGTCCTGCTACCTTTCCATTTTTCATTTTCCTTACTGACCGCTCTACCTCTCTTCTAGCCACTGTTGTTGTGACTGCTTCATTTGGAAGTCCATCTTCAAATACTGCTCTTGGGTTCTCCTCATTTAGTAATCCTTCAAAATAAGTTTCCCATCTGCTTTTTATTTCATCCTCTTCTGCTAGAACTACTCCATAGTTATCTCTTATTTGTCTTACTTGGGTCAAGTTCTTGGTTGCAGCATCTCGGGCCTTGGCAATTCGCCATATTTTCTTCTCTCCTCTTGGTGTTTCCAGCTCTTCAGAGACTTCATTCAATTTCTCTGCCTTTGCTTTTGCTACTGCTCTCCTTGCCTCCTTCTTTGCCTGCTTGTACTCTTCTTTATCCTGCTCCAGGCCTGATAAACCTGCCTTTTTCTTAGCTTCTTTCTTGTTCTTCACCCATTCTTGCACTTCCTCATTCCACCACCATGACTCTTTATCATTTGGGGATTTCCTTCCTGTTGACTTTCCAAGTACCTCCTCACCAACCCTCAAAATCACCTTACTATTCTCTGTCCACCATTCTTGCACATCTTCATGCAACCTTATCGCTTCCAACACTCTTCCCTTAAACATAGCTCTCAGCTCTGCATCTTTCAATCTCCACCACTTTATCTTTGGGTCCATCCTCGGCTTCTTACTTTTCCTACATTTCCTGAGCCTGCAATTAGTTACTACTATCCTATGTTGCATTGCTACACTCTCCCCATTTATTACTTTATAGTTGCTAATCTCCTTCAGATGGTTTCTCCTACACAACAATAAATCTATCTGGCTCTCCCTTCCACCACTACTGTATGTAATCAATCTGTTCTCCTTTTTCTCAAAGAATGTGTTGACTAATGCCAGATCAAATGCCACTGCAAAATCAATCACTCTCTCTCCCCCCTCATATCTCTCGCCCCCCCCAGCCCCCATGAACTCTACCTATCCCAGCCCTCCCAATCCCAAGTGGCCATTTAGATCTCCTCCCAAAATTACCCTCTCCCTTATAGGAATTGTTCTATGCTACTGGTCCATCTCCTCCCAAAATGCATCCTTCACCTCGCTGTACAACCAGTTTGTGGGGCATAAGCACATACCACATTCACTACCGTTTCTCCCAGTCCCAGCTTTAAACTCATAATTCTGTCACTCTTTCTATTTACACCAAGTAAGCTTTCCTTCAGGACTTTGGATAGTATTATTCCTACACCATTCTTCCCTTCCTCATTTGCTCCACTTTATTGATGAGAGCAGTTTTTGCCTGTCCCGATGTCACCTCGTGTGTGTATATATATATATATATATATATATATATATATATATATATATATATATATATATATATATATATATATATATATATATATATATATATATATATATATATATATATATATATATATATATATATATATATATATATATATAAACACTGGTTGTTGAGGCCTTACATCTGGAAAAAGAAATGTTTTCACCCGTGGAAGCGGAGCTTCCCAAACATCGTCTTTTTCCAGGACGGTTCTTTTCTTCAGTGTTTATTTAACTGCCTGACGATGAAGGCTTGTAGCCTTCGAAAGCTTGCATGCCTGGTCTTCGAGGAACATATTTTGCAGAAGATGTTTCTCTCTTTACCCTCTTTAACCTGGATATCTAAAGCATAGTGTGCCATCAAGGATGTGTAAATTTTGTAGTCATCTCTGATGTCCATTGTATACAACATAACTACAGAGATTCACATTCTTCTTATATATATATATATATATATATATATATATATATATATATATATATATATATATATATATATATATATATATATATATATATATATATATATATATATATATATATATATATATATATATATATATATATATATATATATATATATACTGTATATATATATATATATATATATATATATATATATATATATATATATATATATATATATATATGTGTGTGTGTGTGTGTGTGTGTGTGTGTGTGTGTGTGTGTGTGTGTGTGATTACCTAATTGTGATTACCTAATTGTGTTTACGGGAAAGAGCCCAAAGCTCGTATCTTCCCGTCTCCTCATCGGTTCCACTTTATACTTAGTGATACTTATCATACCTGTCCTTAAAACTATGGATTGAGATAGCATTAACTACCTCCTCGCTTAGCCAATTCCAATTATCAACTACTCTTACACTGAAAAAGTATTTTCTTACATCCTGCAAAGAAGTTTTCTTACCAAGCTTCAAACTATTACCTCTAGTTCTAGAGCCAGCCATATCAAAATATCGATCCCTATCCACTCTATCATAACCATGAAGGAATTTAAAGACTGTCACCATATCCCCCCTCACTCTTCTAGCTTCGAGTGATGGTAAGTCTAATTCCCTCAGCCTCTCATCATAACTGAGATTGCGTATTTCTGGCACCAGTTTCGTGGCATGTCTTTGAACTTTTTCAAGCTTCGCTATGTGCTTTTGCAAGTGTGGATTTAAAAAGGGGGCTGCATATTCGAGTTTTGGCCTCACATAGGTTGCATAAATATTTCTGAACATTTCCTTGTCCATGTGACTGAAGGCTACCCTTACATTTGATAAGAATGCATATGCTGCCCTTACTATGCCATTTATATGTATTTCTGGAGACAAATCTGCCAGTATCATTACTCCTAGATCTCTCTCATTTTTTGTCTCTTGAAGTTGTCCTCCAGCCACCGAGTAGTCAAGCTTGGGCCTTCTTGCACTTGTACCCATTCTCATTACCTTACATTTTGAAGTATTGAATTTCATTAGCCACTTTTCTGACCACTCATGCAGACTATTTAGATCCTCCTGATGTTCTCCACCATTGTTCTCGTTTTTTACTTTCTTCACAATATTTGCATCATCTGCAAATATATTCATGAATGAATTTACAGACTCTGGTAGGTCATTTACATATACAAGGAACAAAAGTGGCCCTAAAACTGAACCCTGTGGAACTCCACTACTAACTCTTCTCAATTCAGACACTGAGTGTCTTACTCTAACCATCTGTTCCCTTCCTTCTAAGTAAGTTTTTATCCATTCCAAAACATTTCCACCTATTCTAGCCTTTTCTTGCAGCTTCCTAATAAGTCTCCCATATGGAACAGTGTCAAACACTTTCTGGAAGTCTAGGAATATGCAATCTGCCCAGCCCTCTCTTTCCTGTAAGATTCGGCTTACCTCATCATAAAATTTTAATAAGTTTGTTACTGTTGATCTACCGTCTCTGAAGCCATGTTGCCTCACTGACAAATAGTTGAAGGATTCCAAGTGAAGAGAGATATATTTCCTTAGTAGTTTCTCCATAACTTTGCAAACTATGCTGGTCAAGGAAACTGGTCTATAGTTCAGAGCCGTATCCCTCCTTCCCTTTTTGAAGATAGATATCACATTTGTTTGTTTCCAGCATCTTGGAATCTCCCCTGACTCCAGTGACTTTATAAATATGATACTTTGTGCCACTGATATTGAGTTTGCGCATTTTTTAAGTACATGAGGGGATATGTCATCAGGACCTGTAGCTTTATGAACTTATGTACTTACCTAATTGTGTTTACGGGAAAGAGCCCAAAGCTCATATCTTCCAGTCTCCTCATTGGTTCCATTTTATACTTAGTGATACTTATCATACATGTCCTTAAAACTATGGATTGAGATAGCATTAACTACCTCCTCGCTTAGCCAATTCCAATTATCAACTACTCTTACAATGAAAAAGTATTTCCTTACATCCTGCAAAGAAGTTTTCTTACGAAGCTTCAAACTATGACCTCTAGTTCTAGAGCCAGCCATATCGAAATATCGATCCCTATCCACTCTATCACAACCATGAAGGAATTTAAAGACTGTCACCATATCCCCCTCGGTCTTCTAGCTTCCAGTGATGGTAAGTCTAATTCCCTCAGCCTCTTATCATAACTGAGATTGCGTATTTCTGGCACCAGTTTCGTGGCATGTCTTTGAACTTTTTCAAGCTTAGCTATGTGCGTTTTCAAGTGTGGATTCCAAAAGGGGGCTGCATATTCGAGTTTTGGCCTCACATAGGTTACATAAATACTTCTGAACATTTCTTTGTCCCTGTGCCTGAAGGCTACCCTTACATTTGATAAAAATGCATATGCTGCCCTTACTATGCCATTTATATGTATTTCTGGAGACAAATCTGCCAGTATGTTTACTCCTAGATTTCTCTCATTTTCTGTCTCATGAAGTTGTACTCCAACCACCGAGTAGTCAAGCTTGGGCCTTCTTGCATATGTATGTATGTATGTATTATTATTATAATTATTATTATTATTATTATTATTATTATTATTATTATTATTATTATTATTATTATTATTATTATTATTATTATTATTATTATCCGATAAATACTTAATATACTACGCTCACTACACTAGGGCATTCATTTTGAAGCAACGGTTGGCTGGTAAGAAGTCGCCTGAATTCTCTCTCTCTCTCTCTCTCTCTCTCTCTCTCTCTCTCTCTCTCTCTCTCTCTCTCTCTCTCTCTCTCTCTCTCTCTCTCTCTCTCTCATGCGTATTATTATTATTATTATTATTATTATTGTTATTATTATTATTATTATTATTATTATTATTATTATTATTATTATTATTATTATTATTATTATTATTATTATTATTATTATTATTATTATTATTATTATTATTATTGTGATTATCATTAGTTTCGTTGTTGTTGAGACAGTAGCACAAATAACTCTCTCTCTCTCTCTCTCTCTCTCTCTCTCTCTCTCTCTCTCTCTCTCTCTCTCTCTCTCTCTCTCTCTCTCTCTCTCTATCTATCTATCTATCTATCTCTATCTCGTATGCACACATACTAAGAAAACACATCTCTCTTCACTTGAAATCCTTCAACATTTTGTCAGCAACACAACATGACTTCAGAGAAGGTAGATCAACAGTAACACACTTACTAGAATTTTACGGTGAGGTAAGCCGGAGCTTACAAGAAAGAAAGGGCTAGGCTAATTGCATATTCCTAGACTTTCAAAAGGCATTTAGAAGTTGCAAGTAATGACGAGAGTAGGTGGAGAAGCCTTTGAATGGATTAAAACTTACTTAAAGGGAAGGGAACAGAGAGTTAGAGAAAGATACTCAGTGTCCGATTGGAGAAGGGTTAGTATTGGTGTTCCACAGGGTTCAGTTTTAGGGCCACTTTTGATCCTTGTACGTGTAAATGACCTACCAGAGTCTGTAAATTCATTCATATATATGTTTGCAGATGATGGACAGATTGTGAAGAAAGTAAGAGACTAGAACAATGGTAGAGAACATAAGGAAGACCTAAATAGTCTTCATGAGTGGTCAGAAAAGTGGCTAATGAAATTCAGTACTTCTAAATGTAAGGTAAAGAGAATGGATACAAGTACAAGATGGCCCAGGCTTGAATACTCAATAGCAGGAGCAGAACTTCCAGGGACGGTGAATGAGAGAGATCTAGGAGTAAACATACTGGCATATTTGTCTCCGGAAATGCATATAAATGGCATAGTAAGGGCAGCATATGCTTTCTCAGCAACTGTAAAGGTAGCCTTCAGACACATGAATAAGGAAGTGTTCAGAAATATTTATGTAACCTATTTGAGGACAAAGCCTGAATATGCAGCCCCCTTTAGAAATCTACACTTGAAAAATCACATAATTAATCTGGAAAAAGTTCAAAGACATGCCTTGAAACTGGTACAAGATATACACAATCTCAGTTATAAGGAAAGGCTGAGGGCATAAGACTTACCATCACTTGAAGCTTGAAAAATGAGAGGGGATATGGTGATGATTTTTAAATTCCTTCATGTTTTGACAGAGAAGATAAGGATCGATATTTTGATATGGGTGGCTCGGGAACTAGAGGTCATAGCTTGAAGCTTCGTAAGAAATCTTATTTCCAGGATATAAGAAGTACTTTTTCAGTGTAAAAGTACTTGATGATTGGAAATGGCTAGACGAGGAGGTAGTTAATGCTAATTCAGTCCATAATTAAAAGAGCAAGTATGATAATTATCACTGACTACAAAAATGGACCGAGCAGGAGACGGGTAATTATGAACTTTGGGCTGTTTCCCACAAGTACAATTAGGTTTTTACAATTACAATTAGATAATTATACACATATCATACACATCATTCCTAAATGGGCCTGCTGGCTAGTACAGTGGTAACGCGCTGGTATCGCATGCACGAGGTCGAAAGATCGGTTCCCGTCTAAGACCGAGAGTTTAAGCTGTTTCCTGGCAGCTACTGCTGTGGTTGGGCACCACAGTGGGGGGTTGAGGCTTGCCCCGGCTGACGAATACCCATTGTATTGTAATGGAAATAAAGGTTTATTATTATTATTATTATTATTATTATTATTATTATTATTATTATTATTATTATTATTATTATTATTATTATTATTATTATTATTATTATTATTATTATTATTATCATCTCCGGATATTCGTAAGCAGTGGAGCGTCTGTATTTGTTGGCATATTATTTGAGCAGTTAAATTTCAGTATGACAGAGATATGTTACATTGAGCGAGTTGAAAGTCAGTGTGGTTTCAAGTCGATTAAACATGACACTGAGGCACATATATTTGCAGCGTAATGTGATGTACAGTAAGCTGTGAAATTCAGTTAATGCAAAGCAACTATTGAATGTATCAATAATGTTATTTTTATTTTTTTCTCTATTTCACAATCACCCAGTTACGAGATGAAAATAATTTGCAAAAGCCTGTAAAAAGTTTCTTGTAAATTTGAGTCATCACAGGTCAAACGCTATTTGTTAATGATTGTACGTGCTTTAAGTGGTTCCTTTGGGTTTAGATAGCTTTACCAATAATCCTGACTCTGTATGTCTATAATCGTCAAAGCAGAAACAAAGGTCTTTACAATATTGCATGTGGTTTCAAAGTTACTTCATCAAAGCCTTATTGTTAGTTATCATATAGTAATCAATTAAATATCCCTGTACTGTATGGCATCTTTAAAAATAAAATCCCTCGTTGATGGAGGAAAAGAATTCCTGACATTTATTCCCTATGTAATTATCTAATTGTGTTTACGGGAAAGAGCCCCAAGCTAGTAACTTCCCATCCCCTAGTCGATTCCATTTTGTACCTAGTGATACTTGTCATACTTGTCCTTAAAATTATGGACTGAGTTAACATTAACTACCTCCTCACTTAGCAAATTCCAATAATCAACTACTTGTGTGTTCCAGTTTTACGTCACGGACTCCCTTTTCTACCAATGGCTAGGACGGTTGCCTTCTTGTGAAGGACTTGTTTTGGCAAATGTAATTGTTACCCTGAGTGCATACTCTTGCTAACCTCAGACCGTGACGGGGCACGAACCCTCGACCTCAAAATCGCGGACGCTACCGCTTGAGCCACGGTATCTACTAATTCTCAGCTACTCTTACACACACACAAAAAGTACTTCTTTATATCCTTGCAAAGGAGTTTTCTTAAGAAGGCCCTCTAGTTCTAGTGCCAGCCATATCAAAATAGTGATCCCTATCCATTCTGTCATAACCATGAAGGAATTTAAAAACCGTCACCATATACCCCTAATTCTTCTAGCTTCGAGTGATGGTAAGTTTAATTCCTCAGCCTCTCCTCATTTTGTGGCATGTCTTTGAACTTTTTCCAGCTCAACTATGTGCTTTTTCAAGTGTGGATTCCAAAAGGGGGCCGCATATTCAAGCTTTGGCCTCAAATAGGTTGCATAAATATTTTTTAACATTTGCTTGTCCATGTGTCTGAAGGCTACCCTTACATTTGCTAAGAAAGCACATGCTGCCCTTACTATGCCATTTATATGCATTTCTGGAGACAAACCTGTCAGTATATTACTCCTAGATCTCTCTCATTCTGTCTCTTAGAAGGTCCTAAGTACAAAAACCGTCTTTCATGATGTCCCCAATTGCTAAGCCAGACATCTTTGTTGAAACTGTAGGGAAAGGGTGTAGCCAAGGCTGCATCTATGACTTGTTCTGAGAGCGATCCTGGTAATGTTTCCTGAATGAAGTAGTAAAGGTTGACCAAGCAGTTCCACATTGTCCTGCTGTAGAAATCCTTATGGCATTTAAGAGAATATATACAAACTCTTCAGCTAAAGAGGAAGATTGTTTGAAAAATTCTGACATGAAGGAACAGGAGTTACAGTGAGGATCGTTTTTAGGTTACTGATTCTAAACACTAAGATGTTACTAGGTTTTCATTGCATCTATGCATGTTGTCCTCTTCCAAAGTAATGAAAACCTTGCCTGGGAGGGAACTATGGTATTCAGTGTGTTTTATGATGTAAAAAAAATTATGTTTTCAGATTCATGTTGGCTCAACAGCTCTTGGACTTCCAGCATTTACAGACATAGACTCTGGATATGGTTGGCTCCTGAGACCTGGGTCTGTAATGGAAAATGTGTGTGGGGCTTCTCATCCATCTCTTCATTTTACAAGTAAGAGGTTCACATTTTCTTGAAAGAGTTGGAAGGATGGTCACAGTCAAATATAGAAGGATATATGAGTTGGAAATGTACTCACAGTCACAGTAACAAAATTCAGTAGCACAAAATCACTTACTTTTAGTATGCTTCATGTTCCTCCATTAAAGAATAGGCAGATACTTAGTAACATTTAAGCAAAGATAAAGCCATTGTATTAAAATATCCTGAGTCAAATTTGTATACAGTAATGAGAGAGATAGCTTCAAGATTTTGAAATTAGGCAGGACACCATATTTTTAGGACACCATCAGGGTGGGGCAATTGAATAAATATGAATTCCCTTGAAAGAGTGTCCTCTCGAGTTTTAAGTTCATTTCATTTCCTTGAAAGAGTGTACTCTTGAGTTTTAAGTTCAAAAATGAACTTCAAGGAAGGTATACTAAAATGTATTTTTTCTTATACCTCCATTCAACTCACGAAGAGTTCCTTTTGGGGCATAGCTCTACCTCACCTGGCACTTAGTCATTCTGGTAGAATCAGATCGGATAACTGATACAAAAGATGGAAATAAGAGTTATACCCGAATGTTCACAGAGGCAATCTCTCTTACATGTTGTCTATAGACATAGGGAGTCAGAACTCAAATACTAGGAGATTTAAAAAACTATGTCCCTCTGCTTTCTATTATTTTCCATTCTTGTGGGAGGAGCATACGGTTTTTTTACACCCAGTGCTTGTAGAGCCTTTAAAACGGATAACCACTGCAAATATATGGCTGGAACTTTTGCCTCAACTCTCTCACATTTCCTTTTCCCATAGAAAAAAAATCAAGTTCTATTTTCAAAATATTCAAGTGGTTATAATTATAATACTAGTTAGCTTTAAATATACTGTATACCTATTTTATAAATCTAACTGCTTTGTCGGTTTTATAGTTCTACCAGACCTATGAAGGGGTACTGTTTCTGGCAATGTCATGGGAGCATGCATGGAGTTACCAAAACTCTCAACCATCCTATTAGGATTTATAACCTTGTTCTCTGGGTCATTAATCACATCAGAATTTTATGTAAGACTAGTTGGAATAGAAGGCAAAATTGGCTTACAAGTACCACCATAATTCTGATTATTACTGGGAAAAATGCATTCTTCTACACTAGGAGTAAATCTAGGCGTAAGTTGGTCTGAATGTCTATTCCAAACTATATTGCCAGAATTTTTAAGTTGTACTTTGTAGTTATGAACACCAACCATGTAGTAGGTTGGTCCATGGCACAAACCGCCTGTAGCGATACTACAGCTGCAGGGTCTTTTGGACTTAAATGGGACTGTCCAGGACAGTTCGATGTTAAGTCCTCCTTCAGTTACGGTTCTCTTTCTATGCCTACATCAACACCGAATATTTTTTTTTATATTCGTTACACATGTCTTATTATCCCTTCACATCTGACAAGTTACAATACTCCCCATCTCTGTTTTTCTTTATGTTTTCTTCGTGCCCAGGCCCGATGAGGGTAGATTTATTTTATTTTATTTTTTTGGCCTGTCCTGGTGTCACAATCATAAAAAAAAAAGTATTTCTAAGATTCTACCTTTAACCAAGGCTTACCTTGACCATAATTTTTAACAAAAACTGCATCATCTACATTATATTCTGATTTTTCAAAATTACATTCTTTCTGCAGTGCCTTCTCCCTTTTTTCTTGAGGTTTATTTTTTTCTACAGTTCCCCGAAAGTTACGATTAAACATCATATCCGCTGGAGCTTCCCAGTGGAGGAATGTACAGCTCTTCTATGATTATACAAAAACCTACATACTCTGGTATTAATATCCCCATCAGTAAATTTACTATGACCCTCTTTGAAAGTTTTTACTGCCCTTTCGGCTTAGCCGTTAGAAGAAGGGTTATAAGGAGCAGGTGTAATGTGTTTAATGCCATTCTTTCTCAGGAAAAACTCCATCTCCTCAGACACAAAATAAGAGGCATTGTCAAAAACAACTATTTCTGGAAATCCAAAATTACACAAACTCTGCCTTAAGTTAGCAATTGTTACTGCTAATGTGGTAGATCTAGTAACATGAACATCCAAAACTTTTGTGTGGGAATCTACAATTATCAAAAAATAAGAGTCACCAATAGGACCAGCACAGTCTATGTGTAACCTACACCAAGGTTTCCCAGTTTCTGGCCAGGATAATACTGCTGACTGTGGAGTCTGGAAAATTTTAAAGCAAAGTTCAAAAGATTTAGTTATTTCTGAAATATCCTTGTCCAATTTGGGCCAGCAAATCCAATTACATACTTCTGCTTTCATTGCATTGATACCGTTATGACCTACATGCAGCTGTTCTAGTACTTCGCTGTGCATATAAGCAGGTATAATAACACGGTTCCGATACAAAAACACATCATCATAAATGCTTAAATCTGATTTGACAACAGAGTAATCAGACAATATTGGGTCATTAATCCAACCCAATTTCACACATTGAAAAACCTAACTTAATACTGGGTCACTTCTAGTCAAAACCTTAACATTTTCAAAAGAAATGTCTTGATTACTCAAAGCTTCTATAACATGAACATATTCATTAGGGGTACTAGAATCCAAACTAGGCTCCAGCACTGGCAACCGATTGAGTGCATCTGCGACATCATTATCTTTTCCTGCTTTAAAATTCAAGTCATAATCATACTGTGACAAAAGCAAATCCCATCGCTGCACTCTAGCATTTACATTTACAGGAATATGTTTGGTTCTGCCAAACAATCCAAGTAATGGTTTGTGATCAGTTCTAAGAATAAATCTACAACCCAATAAAAAATATATAAATTTGCTTACAGCATAGACCAAAGCCAGAGCTTCCTTGTCTAACTGTGAGTAATTTAATTCCGAAGCTGATAACTTTTTACTAGCAAACTAGACTGGTTTTTTGATACCATGCATTTTCTGCATCAAAACGCAGCCAACGCCCACTGGAGATGCATCTACTTCTACAATTACTGGATGATTTCCATCCAAATTAGCAAGAACTTCTAACTTGGATAATTCTGCTTTGACCTTACTGAAAGCATTAGCTTCTATAGACGACCATTTAAATTTGGCACCTTTCTTCAACAAATCATATACGGAAGACAAAGTACTTGAAAAATTCTTTACAAATCTGCTATAATAGGTAACCATACCCAAAATGGATTTTACATCACTGACAGACTTTGGAGGGGGTGCTTCCAAAATAGCTTCAAGTTTTTTGAGTGATGGTTTAATTCCATCACCAGAAATGACCTAGCCTGAATACTCAAGAGAATCAGTATTCAAAACAGTTTTCTTTTTATTTATAGCTACATTGTGCTTTTGGAATTCCCTCAAAATTCTGTCTAGTTTTTCATCATGCTCTTTTTGTGTTTGTCCTCCAATAAGAATATCATCTAAAAAGGCTACTTCACCATCAATATTCATCAATATCTGAGAAATAAATTTTTGAAAGATAGCTGGTGATGATGCCAAACCAAGAGGAACTCTTTTATATCTAAAAAGACCTTTATGAGTATTTATTCCAAGAAGCTTTTGGCTTTCATCATAAACTGGTAATTGCGAGTATGCATTTTCAAGATCAATTTTAGAAAATAGTGTACTCTTGCCAACTACTAATAAAATCTCATCTACCCTTGGAAGTGGATATTTATTACAAACAATGTTTTGATTCAACTCTTTAAAATCTCCACAAGTCCTCATAGATTTCGTATCTGCTTTTAATACTGGAACAATGGGAGCTGCCCAATCACTAGAACTTACTGGCTCTATATTTTCATCAGAAACCAATTTATCTAAAGTATCCTCTACTAATTTCTTATGATGAAATGGCACTGTTCAAGCCTTCTGATATTTTGGCACTGCATTACCTTTAAGATTACCCTTAGCTACTATGCTCATAATTGGCAATTTTGAATCAGCTGAAACCATTTACACTGTTTATTATTTTATTTTCACAATCAACAACAGCTGTCAAAGCAATTCCAGTCTTAGACATTGAATCCATACCACACAAGTTTGGGTTATAATTATCAACAACATAAAATCCATGTCTTATACTGAAATCATTATAAACAACATTCACATAAGCTTTACACATGACATTAACATTACTGTTTCCATAAGCTTTTAGTTTTTTATTACAATTCTGCATAGGTAAAGCTAAGCATTGAACTCACTTGCAACCTAAAGTAGAAACTCCAACACCACCATCAACTTCATATGGAATTTCTTTACCATTTTAGTGTAAATTAATCTTGATTATTACAGTAGGGTTACTTTCTACACTCAAAATCCTGTTTTCTTTCCCTACTGGAGCAGATTCATTTAAAGTTAATAACTAATAACAGTCACTATCTTCCTCAAATAGGGTTTTTTCAAAAACTGCATCAGCTTTTTTCTTACCCTTTCTGTTTTTTTTCTGACAAAGTGGTATGGCTGTTTTTTGCCGTAACCATACTTTTGCTTCTTGGAGCTCTGAGGAAACTTAAAAGCCTGGGAAACTCCATTATTAAAACGACAAACTTTTTCCAAGTGTCCTTTTTTGTTACACACTGAACAAGAAAGATGAGAAAAGCGACAATCCTCACTACGGTGATGGTAGCCACAATGTCGGCAACCTGCCTCTTTTCTACCATTAGGAGTAGGCATAGGTGTAGGTCTATTTGACTTAATATTCAAAGCATTCACTTGAGTAGGAAGTTTTTCAACACGAAAACCTTTTTCAAAATTTAATATTCTGTCCATTGTGGCAGGAGAAGTCATAGTTTGCAAGTTTAGATTTTCCTCTGCTAAATTAGGAAAATATACTTCTGATTTAATAGCCATTAACAATTGACTGCGAACCCTAGCATCAAACTGATTGCCAAAATTGCAGTCTTTGGCAAGTGCTTTGAGATCAGCATAAGGATTATGCAGATTTCCACCAGGTTTTTATTTTCTTTGCTGAAACTGAATTACTCTTCTGTGATAAGAAGGCTCGACAATGAGATAACCTTCCAAAATCTCTACTAAATCACAAAAATTCTTAAGATGAGGCATATCGGGGGGGCACACAGACTAGCTGGAATGCTATATACTTCACTTCCTAGAGAAACAAGCAAGGAAGTTTTCTTTTTAGCACTTTCAGTAATTCCACTGTGGCCAAAATGTGCCTCTAGCATGGACATCCACACAACAAAGTTCATTAGTTTGGAATTAAAAGGCTTAAATTTTGCATTAGTGCAAGCCATGATTAGCCTAGCCTAGGTAACAGAAGAAGTATTTTTCAAAAACAACAAAAGTCAATCTTCATTACCTCAATCCACGTAAGCCTACTATACTAACAGGAGCAATAGGCAGCATAGGATAGCCTATCAGACACTTGCCAGTTTCAAACTTACTGGTAGCCTAGCCTATCATAGGCTTTAAATATCCCACTTATCTCTTGAAAATCAGCGGTCATAATGGATCAAAAACAGCTTCCAAGCGTTGAAATTCAATCCAGACAGCTCGTCGCCAAAAATATTGGGTCCTAAGTCATTTATATTTAAAACTTGGTTAAAATAAAATATACAGTATATCAAAACTTGAGCTTTATTCTTGAAGATAGTATAAACAAAAAGCCACTCATCCGGGAATCAACAATAGACGATTCAAGTGTAAGTATTTGAATATTTTAATAAGATAATTAAACTCTATATAATAAGAAATTATTAATAATAAGAAAGCAATCAAAATAAATAATAAGAAACAATAATAAATAATTATACCTCAACTCTCACAGTAAAATTTTTCTGTTTTAGTAGTTGCTCAAGCAGAGGAATTCAGAGCATGGAATGGTAGTCAGTTGTTATTCCATGACATAAGAAAGTAATAATATTCTCTAGTTGATAATGTATAAAAATTTATAATGTCCATTCATAATTTTCAAGTCTTATTGTCTTCTTTCTTTCAGCTCGGGAAGGTTATCGCTTTGCTGAGACCCCGGACATATTAGTTAACGACCACACATTTGTCCAGTTCACAACTGCTTTGGGATGTAAAGAAGCAGGGGCATGCTTCCGTAAGTGTAACATTAGACATTTTTTTCTTCTCCACAAACACCGACAAAATGAATGAGTAAAATCTGATGCCTTATTTCGTTTATTTTTGTTCAGTTATGGCCACCCTACTAGCTAATTTCCTGCTAACTCATGCTTCGGGCAGGAGATGTTTAGAAGGTCTTAAATTTTCTTAAATATTCCCCTTTTATAAATCTCAGATAGTTGAAAGTTGAATTTCCGTAATGCCTCTGATTATGAGGGCAACAGGATTCTCTACCTATGTATTGCTTTCTTGTCGTTTGAGCTGCCAAATGGACTGGAGAGTAATCAGGTGACAATCCTTTGCTCCCTTAAAATATATTTTGTCACAAAACAGCTTACTGAAGAGGTGAGCATATGCAGGGTATGATATGAAGATCTACCCCACCTTTATATCAGTAGTGGCCACCTTGAATAAAAACTATCATTATTCGCAGTTATGTATCATTGCATTGGTTGGAAAATATCTCTGAATCAACCTTTGCAATTTCCGGTATAAGCTTTGTGCCAGCAAAAACTCTATATTTAAGATACAATGTGAGTTTTTCGTGATGTGAGAAGCATTCTTACTACTTCAGCTAGAATTGAAAGCTCTCTGAGGGAGGAGGAGTATATTTTTCTAAGTCTCAATGCAGCACATTAAGAATCTCTGTTAGGGGTCGCTCTGTTGTATTTAAGGTCCGGCATCCACCCTATGGCATCCTGCCAGAGAGATGCTACAAAGCTGTTGAGAGAGATATGCAGTCTCAGTTATGAGGAAAATCTGAGAGATTTAAAGTTTCCATTATCTGTGACTGAAAGGGAGAGGGGGAAACTGGTGACGGTTTTCAATTTTGTTCTTGGTTTTTACAGAGTAGACATGGAGTGATTTATTGATATTGGTGGCTCTAGAACTACACGTTATATTAGCAGCTTTGTAAGAAAACTTCTTTGCAATATGATAGGAAATACTTTGGTTGAACTCTGCTCTTTCCACACACTTTCGAAAAGAAAAATATTGTATAATATGTAAATTATCCCTGGTGGTATAGGAAAATGAAAAAAAATACATTAGCTATATTCTCTGCCTGTTGTAAGAGCCAACCAGAAATAACTGGGGAGTGCAAGGCTAGCACTCTAATCAATGCATAAAAGGTCAGGATGAGAAGGGTATGATGAGGCCCTTTTACCCCAGCCTTTTGTTCAGTTGAAATAAGCCTACCAGCTTTAGCAGGATAAGGAGATATGTTAGAAATTACAAAGGAACATGTATTTATGCGAGGAAAGCAGAGTTTATGCCATTTTGCATATATAATTATACCAACATAGGCTTTTTTCTTTATTGTAATTACTTAATTTTGCTTATGGGAAAGAGCCCCATGCTAATAACTCTCTGTCTCCAGGTTGGTTACATTTTTGTACTCAGTGATGCTTATCATACTTATCATTAAAATCATGGATTGAGTTTGCATAAACTACCTCCTCGCTTAGCGAATTCCAATTTTCAACTACTCTTACACTAAAGAAGTACTTCCTTACATCCTGCAAAGAAGTTTTCTTAAGAAACATCAAACTATGACCTCTAGTTCTAGAGCCAGCCATATCAAAATATCGATCCCTATCCACTCTGTCATAACCATGAAGGACTTTAAAAACCATCACCATATCTCCCCACATTTCTCTAACTTCAAGCGATGGTAAGTCTAATTCCCTCAGTCTCTCATCATAATTGAGATTGCGTATTTCTGGCACCAATTTCAATGAATGTCTTTGAACTTTTCCTGCTTTCTCAAGTGCGGCTTCCAGAATGGGGTTGCATATTCAAACTTTGGCCTCACGTAGGTTACTTAAATATTTCTGAACATTTCCTTGTCCATGTGCCTGAAGGCTACCCTTACAGTTGCTAAGAAAGCATATGCTGCCCTTGCTATGCCATTTATATGTATTTCTAGAGATAAATCTGCCAATATGTTTACTCCTAGATCTCTCTCATTCTCTGTCTCTTGAAGTTCTGCTCCTGCCATCCAAGCCTGGGCCTTCTTGCACTTGTACCCACTCTCATTAAATTACATTTAAAAGTATTGAATTTCATCAGCCACTTTTCTGCCCACTCATGAAACTATTTAGGTCTTCCTGAAGTTCTCTACCATTGTTCTTGTCTCTTATTTTCTTCGCAATCTTTGCATCATCTGCAAACATATTTATGAAAGAATTTACAGAATCTGGTAAGTCATTTACATATACAAGGGAAAAAAGTGGCCCTAAAACTGAACCCTGTGGAGCTCCCCTATTAAGCCTTCTCCATTAAGACACTAAGTGTCTTACTATAACCCTCTGTTCCCTTCCTTCTAAGTAAGTTTTTATCCATTCAAGACGCTTCCACCTATTCTGGCCATTGCTTTTTGCTTCTTAATAAGTCTCCTGTGTGGGACCGTGTCAAATGCTTTCTGGAACTCTAGGACTATACAATCTGCCCAGCCCTCTCTATCCTGAAAGATTCGGCTTACCTCATCATAAAATTCTAATAAATTAGCTACTGTTAATCTACCTTCCCTGAAGCCATGTTTTCTCACATACAAAAAGTTGAAGGATTCAAAGTGAAGAGAATTGTGTTTTCTTAGTAGTTTTTCCATAACTTTGCAAACTATGCTGGTCAAGGTAACTGGTCTATAGTTTAGAGCTGTATCCCTCCTTCCCTTTTTGAAGCTATGTACCACGTTCGCTTATTTCTGGCATCTTGGAATCTACCCTGATTCTAGCCACTTTTCAAATATGATACATAGTGCCTTTGATATTGAGACATTGGTATATGAAGATTGGATAAGAATATTTGAAATTCCTGTAACAACCCAGACGCACTAGGAATGAAAAACTCCATTCATAAGCACTTTCAAGTTATTAATTATTTTTACAGAAATAGACTTAAAGTACTCAACTGACCAGGGATATTCCTGGAGAGCCATTCGAGGGCAATGCTTCCCATCTAATCCAGATTGTACTGAATACTGGTTCCCTTCCACTCTTACATCTGATCTGTACATCGGTCCCACAAATGTCACTATAAAGCTACCCTATAAGCATGGGTGAGTATTCACATCTGTCTGCTTTAAGGATAGTTTGTCATGTATAACTTTCAGTGCGAAGAATTTCATATTACTTGGGTGAGTGAACACTCATGTTGACTATAAATTGTATGTCCTGTGTATATTACTTTGAAAATAGCATATAATATAAGCTAAGTGGATTTTCATCTCTTAAAACATCGGTAACTATTCATATCTACACACTTTAATGAGAATATGTCAAATATATATCTCACTGTGAAGACTTTCATATAACCTAGGTGAATGAACACTCGTGTTGATTATAAACTGTATGTCCTGTGTATATTGCTTTGACATTAGCATATATTATAAGGTACGTGGGCTTTAGCTTCTTGGAGCATGGATAATATTTATTTATACATACTTTCATGATAGTATATCATGTCTTTCAATGTGATGAATTTCTTGTAACCTGGGTGAATGAACAATCATGGTAATTATTTATTGTATTTCCTTTGTATCTTACTTTGACATTAGCATATATTATTAGCTAAGTGCGTTTGTGCTTTTTAAGCAATGTTATCTACTGCATGCAAAATGGCAGGAGAGGAACTCCGTATGGGGGATATGGGTGATACTTCTCCACTTATTGTAATTTCTCACACATTCACTGTCATCTTCCAGTCACAAAATTATTTTAAACTACAGTATGTGTAAGCACAACATCCAGAGAGCAATGCAAAGTTGTCTACGTATTTCAGCTGGGCAAAAGAGAATGAATGCCCATCACTGTGTTGTAGCAGATGAAAGAGATATGGTAGTTGGAGCTACTTTATTGTACAGCCTACCTCATTATCCATAGTGTGTTGTATCCTAACCTAACCTAAAAAAGTTAGGTTAGATTAGCTTAAAGTCTTCATGAGCTTGGAGGTTGGCCTTCCTTGCTTGTATATCCTGTTAAATAGATCACTATTTTGAACGTGTTTTTGAAATGTGTGTACTATCTCATTTAATGGAAAGCGATTTGATTCTGGGTGCAATAAAGCAATCCTTAGAGATATTCTCGATATAATGATAGGGACATAAAATTTTCATATTTGAGAATAGCCATTTTTTTTGTATTTATTTTTAGGTGTCACTATCAATCCCCATTTATGGATAGACACAGATGAATTGAAGCTGGGGATTTAAGGCTGGATGCTATTCCTATCACCCCTACGTGGGCTCAAAAGCAGGCTCATCACCTCCTGAATTGAGCACTCTGCCGGGGTAAACTTCGGCAAATAGCCTTAAATACTGAGCAAATTGTTTTTCATTGCAAAACATAATTAGGCTGTAAGTACTTCATTAGTCTTATATATATATATATATATATATATATATATATATATATATATATATATATATATATATATATATATATATATATATATATATATATATATATATATATATATATATATATATATATATATATATATATATATATATATATATATATATATATAGAGAGAGAGAGAGAGAGAGAGAGAGAGAGAGAGAGAGAGAGAGAGAGAGAGAGAGAGAGAGAGAGAGAGAGAGATTCACATTTATTTCTAATATATTTTCTTGGATATGTTTTGACAGCGGTCCTGAGCTGATGAGACTGAGATTCATGCAGAGAGATGGATATCGCCAGCAGCATTCATGGGCACTGTCTCACGTCTACGTAGGAGACGAATGTCAAAATCTTTGCTTTGGAAGAGGATTTTGTGATGCCGGTGTTTGTAGCTGTAATAGCGGATGGACAGGTTAAGAAATTTATATATTTAACTGTTGAATTTTTTGAATTCTCGTACTCCGCTTAAAAAGGAATGGTACTAGATACCTAAAAACTGTCTTTCACAAACAAACCAAAAAATTTATTATTTTTAATAATACCCTTTGATTTTATGCAACATTATCTGTTTGCAGTCTCCTAGAAAATTCTGGGACAACTTTTATATCAGGAATTGTAGAAAAAAAAACACACACACACAGAGAAAACTGTAATACTCATCATCATCACATAAAGGTTCTCAATACCATCTAAAAATACCTAGCACAGGTAGTAGTTGTGAGCTAGTAGAGGAACCACTACCAACATTCATAGTAGCAGACTTCACTGGAGAAAATGATCCTAGTCACTGGCGAAAGCTTGTGGGTGCCCAAATCACAAGCCACTGTGGACCTATCACATCCGGTCAGGCTCTTCATTTCACAGGGGTAAGGTGGCTATAAGAGCATATAATGCTTAATGTAAATTTGTTTTTATTTTTCATAGTACAGTATATTGCATTCTTACTGATGATCTTTTTGAATATTATTAATAAATGTACACTAATTTTCAAGGCCTGCACCAGATACTTAGAAACAGTGGATTTAGATCTTCGTGAAGCCTTATACGTCCAGTTTGATTTAAGAACGGGATGCCTGGACTCTGTGAGTGGCAGAGAGGCTGGAGGAGACAAAACCATTTTAGTTCAGACTTCCTGCGATACCGGCATTTCATGGCACTCCATCAAAAAGATTTTGCTCATATATCATCAGCCCACGTATGTATAAGCTATTGACAGCTTTTACCAATTGAAATATTATTGCTTAGTAAATTTCATCTGTCAACTGTTTTCATGCTAAAGTAATTGCACACATAACACTTAGAAGTTTTCTAATTAAGCAAGTTGGACCATTAGTGGTAAAGACCCCTTAGTCTCAATACTTTCTTGCACTCTTTGTACACTTACTTTTTTCAGTGTTTCTTGATAATAAACTGTAGAAACTGCATGATGGAGGATGGTATTGATATTATTTTTGTGGAGTTCTGAATGAATTACGTGCTATGAGCTCTTATTTTAAAGTTTTATTTAACTGAATACTTGATATGTGTTCTTAATCAAGGATTTTCAGTTAAAAGAGTAAGAAAATTTTCTACTAGTGTATATTGTACTCTTCTGATGTGAAAAGGTCAGATTCTACAGTTCACCAAAAAGAAAATGGGTGTAATTTTATCTTTGTTTAGATACGTATGGATTGAACTCCCTGCAAATGCCAGGTGCCTTGGAGGCCGAGTACGATGGTGGCAGCCGGAAGGAGGTGAAAGGAATCGGTACGACTGGGCTATAGACAGTGTGGTCATAGGTGGTCACTTTACTCCGCCTGACAACGTTACCTATGCCAGACCGCATCAACTGGTTCCACCATTGTGGCTTAGGAATTACAATTCGCATGTTGGTGAGACATATATTCGAATTTCCTTCCTTATTTTTCATATATACATTGACGGAAGGTTAAACCAGGCAGATTGTGTCAATCATCTATGAATTCATGGCTTAAAGAGTGGTCTTCCATACCGAGGTTCTCGAATTTGAGCTTACCTCCTTTTGTGACACAAAAGTCCTAATCATTTTAAGGATGTAGAAGGCAGAGTGGAACATTTGATGTCCTCTAATCTCAGTTAACTCAGCAGCCATAATAAGTTTACAATTGGAAATGACAAAGTCACGTGTGGAACCTACGAGGCCATTCAGCTATGGTGCAATAACTAGCATAATTATGTCACTTTTGAAGATAAAAAAGTTAGTAATTAGTAATAAAAAGTAATAATATCACCCTAATTAAACAATGTCTCCATAGCATATATTGGGTCTCCCTTGTAAATGCACATTTTATCACTTACAACTTTGTGAGAAAACTCATTTTAAGACTTCCTGACTCTGTACATGATAAAATCCTTATACGTATATGTTTAAACGTTTAGCTTATGAGCTCATATTATGCCCTCTATTATATATCTTAATCATTGAAATAGTTCAGTGATGATGACTTTTGCAATTCCATTAAGCATTATATGTATATTTCCGAAGTCAATTGTAAAGTACTTCCAATTCAGAGACAAGAAATTTAGTTTGACAAGCCTATCTTCATATCTGAGATCTTATGACTCGGGTGCTACATTATATCTTTTCTTTGTACTATCCCAAGTATTTAGTTTTAATTTTGTAGTAATGAGCCCAGGATAGTATAACATACTCCGAAAGAAGATAAACTAATCCCATCATATTTAATTACTTAATTTTTGTGGGCTTTGGAATTTTAAGGCCTTTTTAACAATTTGCAAACTCAAATGTTACTGTAATTTTTAATCACAAAATGGCATTGGGTTGCGTGATGCCATTTCAACAAGTGATTTCTTGTTGAACACATAAAAGCTTTTCAGAAATCATAACAGTTTACGGTAGTCTTCCTAAATAGTAGTACAATAAATATCTTGTATTACACACAGGAAGATATTGTGGCAATCTCTACAACATGCACGTGATGATGTCAACAGCTTCGGAACCTGCCGTCATACAAACAACAGATATTCAGGTATCATAGCATATATACACTATATAGGCTCATATAAATTTATATGTTGTTTGCAGCAAAACATTAGTCACTGACGAAATACCTGCCAAATCTCCTTTAGTTGCCTTCTTTGAAATTCAGGTTTACATGAGGGCTGAATTCTGTCATTCCCATCAGTTGGGTTATTTCTCTTGTAATCCCTCCAGTAGCAACGATATTTTTTCTAAAAGTTATATAATGTGGTTTGCTTTGTTTCTTTCCCAACTTCATGCTGTTTTCTTACAATGAATTTAGTTTCAGAGTTATTAAATCCTGATAAGAAATAAAGAAATAATATTATTCTTCATAAGAAATATAATTATTACTAGATGTCATCAGTATACTTTGATTACAGCCTATTTGTTTTTTGTTGTTGTTTTTCTTTGGGGGTAAGCTATTGTTTTTGTTTTGTTTTTTACTTTATAGGTTACCAAAAAACATTCCATTAACTTTCTCTTGGCCTTTGGCTGTGGTGCTGAGTGGGACAGTAAAGCTGAGCCTATAAGGTAGTATAGTGTCTTTTTTTATAATCCCGGTCTCTTTGAAGCATTTCTTAGGTTAATTTATATACTTGTAGAACTATGCAACTTGAACTTATTTTTTGATGTTACCCTCTCCAGTGTTTCAGAATCCTTTGAATTTAACATTTTCCCTCCGAGGGACTGTATAGCTAAACCTGTCAGGTACTACAGATTTTTTTTTTTTTTCATGTTCTTGATACCTCAGTG
This sequence comes from Halocaridina rubra, assembly GCA_037179515.1. Classification (NCBI taxonomy): domain Eukaryota; kingdom Metazoa; phylum Arthropoda; class Malacostraca; order Decapoda; family Atyidae; genus Halocaridina; species Halocaridina rubra. The sequence goes on along the minus strand of JAXCGZ010022652.1, from coordinate 207,379 downwards.
AAAGATTTCATCCCATCCACTCTCACTGTCTCAGAAGCATTTCAAGATACCCTTTTCCCTCTGTGGGACAGTACAGCTATACCTGTTATATATATATATATATATATATATATATATATATATATATATATATATATATATATATATATATATATATATATATATATATATATATATATATATATATATATATATATATATATATATATATATATATATATATATATATATATATATGTATATATATATTATGATATATATATATATATATATATATATATATATATATATATATATATATATATATATATATATATATATATATACTCTGTACCTCGGTGAAAGATTTCCTTTATCACACTTCAGTCATGTGGGACAGTATTATTGAGGCTTACAGTTAGTATAATTGATAGTTTCAGATTCTCTATGGAATAAATTTTTTGGTAACTTTTCCCTCTTGTGGGGCAGTATAGCTGAATATGTCATGAACACTACTCTCTTGCATCCTCTCAAAATCTCTCTTAAGCATAGGGAGTCATAGTTGGATATAGGCATGCGAGACAGAGAATGGGAAGTACTATCATAACAACTGTAATGGAAGAGACAGGAAGATTTATTCTAAAGTCTCCTTTATCTTGCCTACTCCCTGATTGCTTGTGGAACTTGTATATGGATTACCAAATTGTAAAGTTTCTGAGTCTGTTGATTCTGTCTTTCATTTAATAGTAACTTAGTCCTGGGATTGGCTGAGCCAGCTCTAGAGGAATATATTCTTTAAAGGATGCAAGGAGAAGCAAAATAATCCTCTGTATTTATTTTTTAGGATACAATAGTTGCTACATGCTTTATGTAAGTGAATTGACCTATATTTTGTATTTCCAAAAGGCTTGAATATTCAGTAGACTTTGGGAATCGATGGCAACTGGTGAGGGAAATGTGTCTTCCAGGCAATATAAGTTGTTCAGAAATGTTTGATGCCTCTGTATTCTATGCTCCCCTCAATTGGAACAGATATGTGTACCCTTTGGATCTCATCGGACCTGCAAAGTAATATATTTGGCTTATAAAACTTTTGAGTCTATAAATCCTGAATGCAATATACTGTATGATGACATATTGATAGTTTAAAAAGTAATTATTGAGTAATATCTGAACCATTCGTTCATTATTCTCAGACTTTGGCCAATATTTTTTAAAGTGATATTGTATGCAGTGCACCTTTATTGTCTTTTAAAGCATATATGTAATGGTTTCTGTTATTATCAGTGAGATAAAGTTAATGCATTTCTCTGTACCACTTAAGGTACATGAGATTCCGGTGGGTTCAAAATCCCTCTGCAGACGTGTCAGGAAGTCATCAGTGGTCACTCAGAGATGTTTATATTGGCATTTCATGTCCATATCATTGCATGGGTCGCGGATCATGTCAGAATGCTATTTGTCAGTGTGAAGCAGGTTATGTGGGTGAATACTGCCAACATGTTCTTAGAGATAATATTGTGAGTTTTCATGTTAGCATTTTGAGAGGTCACTTGATTATCTCATGTGGCTGTATTTATTTACTTTCGAATACATGAAATATTCATGAATTAAAGAGTAACTAAGAGTCTCCGTTTGTTATCTGTAACAAAATACTTAACTTCTCTCAGGCATACATCAGAGACGAATTCACTCTCAATGAATTCAAGCCACACTTTGCTCAAGTTCAAGGAGGCCTGTTATCAGAAGGTTGTGGGGACCTAGAAGAGCCTCCTACAGCTACGTTCCAAGGGCCTTATACTCGAATGCTACGGACAGTGCCTGTTGACACACGTAACAGCAGATTTGTTCATTTCACTGCGCAAATAGGCAGTATCCACGGGAACAACATTTGTAGAAGTGCCTCACACAGGCTTCATAACGTTTTCTTGCAGTATTCCATGGATGGAGGTACGTTTTTATAATATGCACATTTATTTACACCCTCGAGGTTCACTAGGAAGAATACTGAATCCGTATTCCCTATAAGTTGTAAAAGGTGCCTATAGGTGTAGAAAGATAAAAATATTGAATTTCTTCCATCCAGAATGTTTTCTTGCCACAGAAAATGGCTGATGGAAGAGATGAGAAAATGCAATATAATGAAACTGCTTTATTTTAAGCATAGCCACTTAGGTATATTAAACAAGATATGGTGTGAAGTTAAAAAAAACATATATATGCTATGTATGAATAATGAACAATAGCTTTAAAGAGTAGGGTTAGACATACATACATATACACATGCCTCATTTGCCCTTGTAAAGGGGGTGGCCGAGCCACTATATTTGTAGTTAACGAGACTGTTCAAAATATTAAAGGAAAAAAATTGAGAACACTTTTGAGAGGGGAGAGAGAAGAAGATGTCCTGTCCTGCCTTCAAGGAAGTTTAGAAGAGTTGCCAGAGGTGAAGCCATCACATCACATTACCTAATTTTTTGTGTAAATTGGGGAGAGCTCTTACAGCCGTTTATCTGATCCTGTGGTTCCATATATTGTTAAAACCAGTATCCTTCCCATTTATATTAACTTGATAGTTAGTTTGATACACGAAATAATTTAATAATAAATGAATACCAAAAATACACCTGTCAACAGTACTGAGTTAAGTTGCCATGTAGCACAGCTGTCTTATTTTTCTTCATTTTATTTTTTCTTTTAGCTTTCTCTTTTATAATTTTTTTATTTTGTATATATTGAGTTAAATGTAAAGTCTGATCCTGTGATAACATACCTTGGTTAGCAAGTGAGTTTATCAGTTAAGAAGAATATATAGCAGAAAGTTAGTTAGTTAGGATGGGATAGGATAGGTGGGGGAAGAACAGTGACGGCATCGAGTGAATTCTCTTAGCCCTATTCAGGGTGTCATCACTGAAGAGAGGGGGAAATAGGATGGGAAGGATTGGGGAGATAAGCACGAAAATTAAAGAAGGAAGAGATGAATAGAGAGGGGCAGACCCTCGTGCTAAGTTTTGATTAAAAATCCAATTTTACTACACAGTACATTATCTCATTGCCCAGACATGACTCCCTTTAGTTATTATTTAAAGGTTTGCATTCTTGGTGAGCTCTGATATTATTTGATTGATTAGTAATAACTGTTATATACCCACAGACACATGCATATATATATATATATATATATATATATATATATATATATATATATATATATATATATATATATATATTATATATATATATATATATATATATATATATATATATATATATATATATATATATATATATATATATATATATATATATATATATATATATACACACACTTTTTTTTTACTTTTTGAGTAAAGGAGAAAAAAAAAAGAGATTTAGTAGTAGAGAAAGTGCAGATTTTTTTTTTTTAAGAACCAAGTTTGTTTATATTTGGTAGTATTTGTTAAGAAAAGTTCAGTGGGAGAAATAGATCAGAATTATTAATTATTTACAGATTATTTACACACTATTTATATACTATTTACACACTATTCTTTTCTTTTTTTTTATTATTTTGCCCGTGTACATTCACATATGCATATGCATACCCAAATGTACACGTGCAATATTTAGGGAGTTTGTGCGAAGTTCTCGAGTTTTTGCTTTATCTGGTATATACCGGTTCTGGTGGATTTCCTGATAATATTGGGGAAATTCTTTTCCACCAGGAATGGTCACTGTTTCTTTCATTATTTAAGTTATTTGTTTCCTGGAGTAATTCTTGAAAGTCGATTTCCATTTTTCCCCAGGTTTTAGATGCCTATTTAAATAAATATGTATTTAGTGCCTCGACTTTTTAAGGTTCTTGTGAATCTCTTCCATTCTCTCTGCATATGGAGGTGTTTCAGAGAGAATTCTTCTTAAATTTATATTCTGGAGGGCTTGGAGTTTTAAAAGGTTAGATTTGGATAATATGCACATCGCTATTGGAGGGTATATTAATATAGGTCTTATTAAAGTTTTGTATAAAGTGACACTATTTTCGGTTTTTAGCAGGTTAAATCTTCTTAGCTTCGTTGATACCATTTTACACTGTATTAATCTATTGTGTATGTGTGACTTCACCCCTGTTTTGTTTAAAGTTAGACCCAGGGTTTTCAGGCTAATGGAGAAATTTATTCTAGTGTTATTAATTATCACATCCGATGGTTTATAAGCTGAAATAGATAAAAGTTGGAATTTGTCAATATTGGTTTTAATTTTCCATTTTTTCTCGTAGTCATTTATTTTGATTATTTCCCGTTGTGTTTTTTCTTGCTAAAAAGTTCTTATTATGGTCAGTAATTATTTGGGTAACGTCGTCGGCGAATATAATTGTTGTGCATCCTGGTTCTGGTTTTGGTATATCTCTTGTGAAGATAGCATAGAGAAGCGGACTCGGATTCGATCCTTGGGAACACCTGCTCTGAGTTCGAATTGAGTTCCCATGTGTTCGTTTATTTTGATAACTGACCTTCTGTTAGATATAAAGTCTGATAGAATTTTTTTTATTAATGGGGGTAATTGAAGTTCTATAATCTTATATTTAAGTCCATCTCTCCATACTTTGTCAAAAGCAGAGGAGACGTCTCTGCTCAAAACATTGCACTTTCTCTTGAGCCGTTGTGAGATGGCTATTTTCTCGTATATATACGTTAGAGCTGTATGTGTGCCCCTGCCTCTTCTGAATCCGTGTTGGTTGGGGGGGGGAAGGTCATTTAATTCTAAATATTTGTATGCTCGGGAGTATATTATTTTTTCGAATATTTTCCCTGGGACTTCTAGGAGAGATATTGGACGATAATTTTCGGCTAAGGTAGTGTTTTTCCCGGGCTTTGGTATAAAAATCATTACTGACGTCTTAAATAGTTTCGGAAAGTAGCCTATAGATAACCAAGAATTAAAAATATCTAGTAGTTCAAGAATTGCTATATTTGGTAAATGGGTTAGTATTAGTTTATTAATGCCTGAACGTCCTGGGGCTTTATTTTTGATATTGTTAATGATGTCTTTAATGTCGGCAGTTGTGATTGAAGATATTAGATCGTCCCCTGCAGCTAATCTATTTAAATCTACGTTTAAATAAGATGTAATTAAACCTTCATTTTCTCCTAAGAAGTTACATATTATTCTTTCATGTTATTGATCGAAGTTTGTATTTTCTTCTTCGCTAATATTAAAAATATTTTCCCATGTTTTTCTGAATTTTTCTTCTTTTTCTTTGCTGGTGAATAGTTTTTTATTGTTATTATTGTTGTTTATTGAATACGGCATTGATTCTTTGCAGTTACCCATTAATTTCTTTAGATCATTCCAAAAATTTTTGGGATCCTTTTCTTTGTTTTGAAGCTTCATTATTATATTTTACCAGTTATTATTATATGATTCTGTTAATTCTTTTTTGTAATTCCTCTTGTATTGTTCTCAGTTCAGTTAAAGCTTGGGGGCCCCAGGGGCCTCTGCCGACGTTATTTGATAAGGTTATGTATCTATTTTGGAGTGCTTTGCATTTTTCATTTAGTTTCGGGTGGGGTAAGGTTTTCGTCGTTTTTAAAGGTATATAATTTTCTCTTGCTTTTTTAACTATGTAATACCACTGCTTCAAGTGTTCTTCTATATCTAAAGCTGAATTAATGGTGGTATTTCTCGTGATGTCTTGAGTGAATTTTTCATCTAGGAAAGATCGAAAGTTATCCCAGTCTGCATTTTATAGATCTCTTGTTGGGGGAATTCTAATTGCTATTGGTTCTGTTGATTATTTAATTATTAATGGCAAGTGGTCGGAAGTGGTTAAGGGACCCATTTCTATGGAATAATTCAGGTAATGATTTTTATTGCTTATAACTATATCTGGTTTTGAGGTTTCAGATCCATGAGTCATGTTTCTGAAAGAGGGTTCAAGTATTCTAATTAGGTTATTATTTAGCAATGTATTTAAAAAAATTCCAATTACGTTATTTCTATTATGTCCTAGTATGTGATGTTTAGCATTAAGATAGCCAATTAGGTATGTTGGGATGTTTTTCCTTATTAATTTTAATATATCTTCGTAGGGGATTTCTATTCTTCTAGGTGGTAAGTAGGTTGTTCCAATAATTATGGGGCCTTTTTTTTTTGTTTATTTTATTTGCTAAAAAAAATCATTAGTAAAGTCGTCTATAATTTGATGAATAATATTTCTTTTAATGGTAATAGCTACACCCGCATTTTCTTCATTTAGAATATTTCTCTGATATGTATTGTATCCGTAAATTTTGATTTTCCCGTTTGTTTTTGAAGTACTATTTAGTAGTATAATATCTGGGTCTATTTCTTTGTATACATTATATAATTCGCTGCTTCTGGTTTTGGTCCAAGCTAACACGTTATATTGAATGGTTGTTAGTTTATTGTAGTAATTTGCCATATTGAATATAAAAAAAGTTATGTATTTATACTTGAGGAGGGGGATGTTCTTTTATATAACCCCTGGGCTAGTGCATTAAAGTGCTTTCTTTCCAAATATTGGTTTCTTACATCAGACAGATCAATTTTATTTTGCTCTAAAAATAGATAAACCTCATGAGGCTGGTAGCTGCTATTGGTGTAAATGTATTTAAGCTTATTAGTTCTAAGAAGCGTATCTCTTATAATTTCTATCTCCATATCAGAAGGTAAGATGTCATCGTTTTTTCCTATTATTGTATAGTTTAAGTCTTTTCTCAGCTTTACCCTCTCTCTCTGCTTTAAGAACATAAGAACATAAGAATAGAGGACACTGCAACATGCCTACTGGCACACACGAGGCAGCTCCATTTTTGAATTGTATTTTCAGCATGTCTAACCTATTCTATTCTACTCTACTTATTTATTCTGTTTTTCTTTTTATGATTTTTCTAATAAGCACTAACCTATTCATACCCACCCTACCTCTGTCATATGTCTATCTAATCTACATTTGAAGGTGTCTAAGGTATTGGCATTTACTATCCTACTAGGAAGCTTGTTCCATGCATCAGCTACTCTATTACCAAACCAATTTTTACCAATTTCCCTTCTGAACCTAAATTTATCAAGCTTAAATCCATTATTACGAGTTCTGGTTTGATCATGAATTTTTAAAATTTTATTAATATCTCCCTTGTTAATCCCTTTAAACCATTTATACACTTCAATCATATCCCCCCTAACTCTTCGCCTCTCTAGAGAATGTAGATTAAGTTTTTTTAATCTGTCCTCATATGGTAGATTTCTGATATTGTGTATCATCTTGGTCATTCTTCGCTGCACTCTCTCCAAGGATTCAATTTCCATTCTATAATAGGGTGACCAGAATTGCACAGCATAATCTAAATGGGGCCTAACTAATGCAAGATAGAGCTGCAAAATAACTTTTTCCGTCCTATTGCTAATGCTTCTTGAGATAAATCCTAAAATTCTGTTTGCTTTATTTCTGACTGCTGTGCATTGCTCTCTTGGCTTAAGACTACTACTCACAAGAACTCCCAAATCCCTTTCACACTGAGAACTCATGATTTCATGGTTATTTAGCTTATAACTAGTATTGTCTTTTATAGTACCCATTTTAACTACTTTACATTTTTCAACATTAAATTCCATTTGCCATTTGTCCGACCATTCAGATAATCTATTTAGATCTTCCTGTAAAGCATGAATGTCTTCTTTTCCATTTATAGTTCTACCTATTTTAGTGTCGTCTGCGAATTTACTTAGGTTACTACTGATATCCGAATCCAGATCATTTAGATATACGATGAATAATAGAGGACCCAGTACCGAGCCTTGTGGTACCCCGCTTGTAACCGAGCCCCACTCTGATTTCTCTCCATTTATGCAAACCCTCTGTTTTCTGTCTTTTAACCATTGTTTGATCCATCTGAGAACAGCTCCTCCTATACCATGAGCTTCCAGCTTTTTAACTAATCTTTTGTGAGGAACTCTATCAAAAGCTTTGCTAAAATCTAGATATATTGTATCATATTCTTTGCCACAATATACTGCCTCGTAAACTTCTGAATAAAAAGACAGTAAGTTTGTAAGGCACGAAAAACCCTTAAGAAACCCGTGTTGTGAAAGTTTTATCAGTCTGTGTAATTCTAGATGTGCCCTTATTTTATTTGCAATTATGGATTCTAGAATCTTACCCACTGTTGACGTTAAACTTACCGGCCTATAATTATTCTTTTTAACACGTTCTCCTTTTTTAAATATTGGTACCACATCTGCCAATTTCCACTCCATGGGTACCGATCCTAATTTTATTGAATTATTAAATAATGCTCTTCCTTGCATTCCTTTAATATTCTAGCATATATTCCATCAGGTCCCGGAGATTTATGAGCCTTTAATTTATCTATTTCTTTTATTACCTCCTCTCTCGTAATATTTATTGAACTAAGTATATTATCGGGACTGTCTCTGTAAATGGATTCTACTTCCGGAATATTTTCCAAGTTTTCATTTGTAAATACAGATAAGAAATAATCATTTAAACATGTACACATCACTTTATCGTCATCTGTGATATGGCCATTAGCTACTTCAATTGGTCCGACTTTTTCCTTAAATTTTGTTTGATAATGTTGATAAAACCCTTTAGGATTTTCTTTAGCTTCTCCTGCTATTCGAACTTCGTATTTTCTTTTCGACTCTCTAACTATCTTTTTAACTTCCCTGTTTAACTGTATATATTGCTGCCTCACCTGCTCTTCACCTCTTTTTAGTTTCCTGTATATTCCTCTTTTAATACCTATAAGATTCTTTATTCTATTGTTCATCCATTTAGGGTCATTTTTTCTTGATCTGCAATGTTTCATGGGAATATAGTCTCTCTGACTATTCTTAAGAGTCATGACAAAATTGTTATATTCCTCATCCAAATTTATATTAACTGACGGGCTGCTGTTCTTTCCTGTGAGAGAATTTAATGTATTGATCTTATCTTGTGATAATCCTTGGCATGTGGTACCCAAATTTCGGGGTAATCCGCTACCTGCGACCTGACCTGCTGGATTAACTACCCACATCTGTACCCCAGAAATCCCTTCCCATACCTCATTAGATAATTTAGTTTTTAAGCCCTCAAAATCTCCTGCTCTAAAGTTTGGAACAATATTCTTATTTTCCATAATAGTTTCCTTGAAAATTATGTTAAATCTAATGGAATCATGGTCACTGTTGCCCAATTTTTCACCAACTTCTAAATTTGTAACCATATTCTCTCTATTACTAAGAACTAAATCTAGTGTATTCACCCCCCGTGTTGCTTCATGTACATGCTATAGTAGACTCTTCGTTCTTTTGTTGTTCTGCATTTTGCTTCGAGATCTTTTTCTTTTCTGTTATCATTTTGGAAGTTCTTTTGGGGATTGCTCCCAATGGAGACTGAGTTGGACGTTTTTTCCTGGCCTGAGAAGATTGTTCTTCTTCTGGGGTGATTTCTTCTTCCATTCTCTCTTCTTCTTCTTCTTCTCTCGCTTCTTCTACAGTTGCAGATACAGCTTCTTTTGCTGCAGTCAATTTAGGATTGTTGGGTATATGTTTAGGGAGACTAATCCTTGGTATACCATTCAGTTCGTAAATTTCATTTACTCTGTCTTCAAATGACCCTGGATTGATGGAATCCATCATCTGGCCATAAACCATGGCACTAATTATCACTGTGGTCATTTTGTTAGCATTGATCGGGAATTTGAGTTCTTGTTGTATTTGCCTGCCCGAGGAGGGAGGGGGTTTGGCTGCCCCCAACATTTCAGCAAATGTAGGATTGGGTGTTTTCTTTGCATTTCTAATTTCAGCCTGTTTGTCTTTTTTCCCCTGTTTCCTTTCAGGACACCCTGCAGCGAGTGTGGAGTGCTCACCCGAGCAATTAATGCATTTTTTTTATCCTACTTCTGCATTTGTTTTCATTCCATCTATGCCCTTCCTAGGTACATTCTGAACAGATAGTAGTTTCTTTCTTACACTGTTTAGTAGTGTGATCGAAACTATAGCATTTCATGCAAGTACTTATGTGGACATAAATTTCCTCCTCGATATTATTTTCATTAATTCTTATGTTGAATAGAAGGAGCCCCTGGTTTCTGAATGATTTGGCCATGCTTATGCTTTGGAAGCGTATCTTTAGCAGATATTTGTTGCTAGGAGTTCTGATTATCGCTTCTACTCCATTACCCTGGTTATGTTTTTCAATTTCAGCTTTCATTTCGTCATCATTGTGTTGAGTTATGTACTGATCAATACCAAGGATGACTACTGTTCTTTGAGCATTTAGTTCGGGAGGCATAGTGATGTCAGATTTATTCGGGTTAAAGATGGCTATAACTTCTGGTGTATTTAGTTTTTCTAGGTCCTAGTCGGCAAGGACAAGGGCAAAGCCTGACTGGACGCTTATTACCTTATAAACTATGATGTTACTTAAGCCCAGACATGAAAATATGTCATTCCGACGTTTGGCAGGATCCCCAGAGGGATCACAGTCCTTTATCCGGGCTCGGCCCATTATTTATACATATAGAATAGATACAGCTTCATTGCCACGATAGATAGTGATCGCGAATATTTCGTTAATTTAGAATGGTTTTAAGAAACAAAAAACAATAAAGAATATATTGTAGCTTAATTTATCGAGTTATATGTATATTGGTAAAACCGAGTGGAAAATTCCCGGTAAAAAATGACCGCGTGGAAAATCTTTACAAGTGATAATGATCTATATAATTAGGTAATTAAAAAAAAGGATAATAATTACCCACTGGTTCCCAAACAAGATTATTCACAAGATTTTACACCTAGATTAACGAACCATTAGGTTAAAAATAACGTAGTTTTATCAAAGACTTAGGTGTAATTCCAAATTGCATATAAAAACTAAATAAATAAATAAAAAATAAAAAATATATAAAAATAAAATAAATATATAAAAATTTATGCAATTGAAAACGAGACCAGCTTATAGAGAATTGGTTTGAATCTAGATTCGAAAGTAAGATAGAGTAGGAACAGATTTTCGTGCTTAGGATTGGGAAGGGGGAGGATAGGAAACTACAAGGCGGTTACTATGATGTATGGGGACAGTGGACGGTGTTAATTCACCAGGGGCGGAGTTCTCCCCTCTGTGCTGCTGGCTTAACCTACCAACAACACCTGCCAGCAGCCCACAGCAAGCTCAATGCAGAAGCTGCAACCACCCGGCAGGTAAAAACAAAGTAGTCACAGCCACTAAGGTAAGGATAACAAGTGTAATTAGTGACTTGTAATCACGTCTGTGTGCTATCAGAGCTACTAAGAGCTACTGCCAGACATGCAAGATCACTAATGAAAGGGTCTGTATATTAGCAGGGTTATTGACAGACGTGTGTGTATGTCAACTAAGTCTCAGTGAATGCCACCTACAGTCTAATGCAGTGACACAGTGTGTGACAGTGAAGTCAATGAATGACAGTGACAAGTGGGTGTCTCCTCAGATACAAATTTGAATTTTCCTTCAAATAGACTTTTTTGTTTTGCAATTTTTCCCCTCAAATTACCAAAGTCAAATTTTAAGTTAGGATATGTGTTACCAGAAAAGAGATAAATTGAGTAACTAAATAGTACTTATATGAAGATATAGAAATTCTGTGTGAAGCTTAAATAAAAGTTTTTCTCTCTTTCTCTTCTTCCTCTTTCTATAATCTGTGAAAGGGAAAACATGAAAATGAGGCCATCTCTGTCCCAACCCAACCCCACCTATGGGTCGGGGAGGGATGACAAAGGATCACCATGGGATGTAGCAGCAGGAGGAGGAGTAGCTATTAGGAGATTAAAACAGAAAATCAAGGATTCAGAGGCAATGGTTATAAGCCTTGATGATAAAATTCGGAGTATGGATAGAGAAATGAAAGAGAATGAAACACTCCGAGAGGAAATAAGATATTTGGAGGAAGCAAATAAAGCACAAGGGCAGGAGAGAAAAGAACTAGAAAAATGAATAAAGAAGGTGGAAGGGGAAAAGAGTGAACTAGAAACTAGAATTTCTAAACAAGAAGATAACAACAAACAGCTGAATGACAACCTAAATGAGTTAGATGCCAGTTCACTGCTCTCATCTGAGAGAGACGAGATTTCAGCTTGGAATGTCCAGATTAAGGAAAACATTGAACAGTTTAGAAAAGAGTTTCGGGAGTTGAATATGGAACATGATGCCATGAAAACTTCCTTTGCTGATACACTAAAGGGGAATGTGGCATTAAAAGAGGCTGTGAAGGTGATGTCACTGGAAAACATACAAACAGTTGACAATAAAGAAACAGTAACCAAAAAATGAAAGACGTTGTGATGGAAAGGGCAAATCCACTAATTACACAGGCACTTGATAAAGAGACGACAGTGGTAATTTCAGGCATAAGCGAATCCCAGGAGCCAACATGGCAGGGGAGACTTGAAGAAAATAAAGCTAGGGTTGTAGACCTCATAAGAAAGCTTGGAGTAGTTTGTGGTCCTAAGGATATTGTAAGCATTCACCAACTAAGAAAATAGTCGAGGGAGGGAAAGCAGAGACCAACAAAAGTAACCTTTGAGAGAGGGAAAACAAGTAGAGAAATATTGATGCGAAAAAAAAGTCTAAAAGACCTTCAAGAATTCAAAGAAGTGTTCATTAGACAAAGAACACAGGAAGAGATTGAAAAGATCAAAAACTTGTTGCAAGAGGCAAGAAGGTTAAATGAGGAAAGAAATGAAGAAGAGAAGAAAAATTTTCATTTCAGAGTTCTTCCAGACAAAGGGGAGATAAAGAAGATAATGACAGAAGATCAGGGGATGGGGCCTCATTAAGATTGTTATACACAAATGCTGATGGATTAGCTGGTAAGGCAGTAGAATTAAAAGATAGGATTCACAACAGTAAGGCAGATATAGTAGCAATTACAGAGACTAAGTTGAGTGAGGACATAAACAGTGTCACAGTTTTTCCTAAGGGCTTCAGAATAAGCGCAAAAAGGTCCAAGCTTGACTACTCGGTAGGAGGAGTAAAACTTCAAGAGACAGAGAATGAGAGAGATCTAGGACTAAACATACTGGCAGAATCGTCTCCAGTAATACATATAAATGGCATAGAAAGGGCAGCATATGCTTTCTTATCAAATATAAGGGTAGCCTTCATGCACATGGACAAGGAAATGTTCAGAAATATTTATGTAACCTATGTGAGGCCAGAACTTAAATATGCAGCCCCCTTTTGGAATCCGTACTTGAAAAAGCATGTACCTAAGCTTGAAAAAGTTCAAAGACATGCCACGAAACTGGTGCCAGAAATACGCAATCTCAATTATGATGAGAGGCTGAGGGAATTAGACTTATCATCACTCCAAGCTAGAAGATTGAGGGGGGATATGATGACAGTCTTTAAATTCCTTCATGATTATGATAGAGTGGATAGGATATTTTGATATGACTGGCTCTAGAGCTAGATGTTATAGTTTGAAGCTTCGTAAGAATACTTCTTTGCAGGATGTAAGGAAGTACTTTTTCAGTGTAAGAGTAGTCGCTTAGCAAATTGGAATTTGCTAAGCAAGGAGGTAGTTAATGCTAACTCAATCCATAGTGTTAAGGACAGGTATGATAAGTATCACTAAGTACAAAATGGAACCGATCAGGAGACGGGAAGATACAAGCTTTGGGCTCTTTTCCGTAAGCACAATTAGGTAATCACACCTCAACCACACCTCTCAGCTCCTTGAGGATAAAGGGTTACCACATCTTCCCCCCTTCTACCCTGCTTGGGTCATCCACAAGGTAGGCAGGCAAGGATATTCTACAATCGATCCCGACAGCTGCAGCTGGTTTACCCCTACCACTTCTTCACATGGCAACTCACCTCACACCCATCCATCACATTTCACTGAGCTAGCAGATGCAAGAAATCCTTTTGGCCCACGTCATATGTGCACAATCCTTCTCCACTCATTCCAATCTCTTGCATGCACTCTTCCCTGTTCCACTGACATTCAACGTGCATTCAGTGCTCTTTGCATGCCATACATCCATCTCATTCTAGGTCTCCCTCTTGATCTAACTCTAATCACTTCCGCACTCTACACTCTTTTCACTATTCGTTTATCACTCATCCTTTCCATGTGTCCAAACCAACTCAACACTCTAATCCAACCTATCTGACAGCTTCATTCCAACACCCGTTCTCTGCCTGATCTCCTCATTTCCTACTCTGTTTATTCTAGATACACCAATCATACTTCTCAAACACCTCATCTCCATTACATTCAACTTGTTCCTTTCATCTTTACTTGCATTCCAAGTCTCTGCTCCATACAATGCTGTCATCATAATCACACCTTCATATGTTCTCCTCTTTGCATTCATTCCCAAGTATCTATTTCTCATTACACTTTTCAACCCACCTAAACATTTATTTGCTTCCTTCACTCTGTGATTTACCGCTACATTCACCCATCCACTCCTTGAAACATGCGACCCCAGACTTAAAAATCTCAACTTCTTCAAGCAACTCCCCATTCACTCCTACATTCAAGCTGCCAATATTAACACTCCTCGTTCATCTCATGAATCTACTTTTACCAATATTCACCCGGAACTTCCTTCTTACACACATACCAATAAAATCAGTCACCAAATTATTCATTTAATTCTCAGTATTAGCCACCAATACAGTATCATCTGCAAATAGCGACTGATTCAGCTTCCACAACCTTCCATCCTCACCCACTAATTCCAAGCCTCCATCTATCTCTTTCATTTACTTCACTTACCACTCCATCCATATACACATTGAACAACCATGGCGACATTACACAAGCTTGATGTAACCCTACATTTACCTCAAACCAATCACTTATACCATCTCCAACTCTCACACATGTTCTACTATTCATGTAAAAACTCTTCACCACATTCAACAATCTTCCACTTATTCCATACAGTCGCAACACACTCCACAACCCCTCTATATCTACCCTGTCATATATTTTCTCTAAGTCCATATTTCCCATAAAGTGTCCCTACCTCTCTCCAAGAACTTCTCACACACCTAACGATCCATTCTACTAACGCCTCCCCGCCCTTTGACAAGCATTCAGCATGACATCCATCTATCCCTGGTGCTGTAGCTGCTTTCATTGCTCTCAATGCCAAATGTACCTCCTCTTTTGTTATTTCTCTATCATTTTCATCACCTAACATTGACATTCTCCATTCAATTCCCACAGCTACAATCTCTGCCTCTCTATCATCCTCTCAGTATATTCATATCCAATACTCTTTCAGTCACCCTCTTGTTCACCACAACATAATCCATTAATGCACTGTCTACTACTCTTCCATTATCAACTCTGACCCATGTCATGTATACTTGTGCACATCCTTCTTTTTAAATACAGTATTGGCAATCAACATCTCTCTCTCAGTACACATTTCTATCATTTTCTCTCCACTCTCATTCCTACCAGGTACTCCATACTTCCCAATTACACCATCCACTGGCTTATTCCCTACTCTAGCATTCAAACCTCCCATAAACACCACATTCACATTCATTCCCAAGTCTTCCACACACTCGTTCAGTTTCATCCAACATTCTTCTCTTTCTTCCTCACTTCTTTCACTACCAGGGCCATATGTGCTCACAAATGCCAAAGCCTCACATCCCAGCCTCATTTTAGCCACTATTATTCGAGAAGATACCTCATTTCATTCCACCACACACTTAGTAATCTCTTCACTTACTAACAGAGCCACTACCTCTACAACTCCATTTCTCAACTTCAGTTACCCTACCTACCACACTCCCAAATGTCACCTCACCATTTCCTTTTATCTTAGTTTCGCTCAGTGCAAGTACATATATCTTTCTCTCCACAAACATACTCCCTATTACCTCCTTCTCACTATCATTTACACCACAACCACGCACATTCAGAGACCCAATTACTAGGGTTCTGGTTGGATTATTATAACCCCAAGGGTAAGCATATGTAATTATACATCTCATATATAAACAATGTAGCTTACAAATATCCAACTTACCAAAGTACCATATGGTACCTTAAAGTAAATGGTTAGGTGCCGGCTAATAGATTAGGTACAGATTTACCCGAAAAACTAAAATAACAACATATTCTTAGACACCAAGGTTAGTAAATATTAGCACATATAAATAAGACCTATTAAGCAAAACCAGAGAAATAACTTTCCTTAAAAGTAGTACATATTAAAGACCAGGAAATCCAATAACACATAATTAACACAAAGTTAAGCACCCAACTCCGAACGTGTAATATGAGGTTCCAACAAATCATACTTCTTCTTCTTCATACAATTTCTTACTATATAGGAAACGCGGTACAATACTGTATTTATCTATTTAGGTATATATAGTATAAAATGTTAAACACATTTAAACATAGAAATTAACAAACTTAAATTATTATTATTATTAATATTATTATTATTATTATTATTATTATTATTATTATTATTATTATTATTATTATTATTATTATTATCATTATTATTATTATTATTATTATTATTATTATAGGACAGCTAAAACATTTACTGGAAAGAAACAACTTGTTTACTTTCCAAGTTACTACACCCCTCCCCTACAAGTCAAGACATACCGGAGCACGTGAAACTCTGCTAGATGTATGTACTACCAGAGACTTGGGTACCGGAGGTGTACTAAGTTCCACCACCAATATCTCAGGACTAGGAGGAGCACTTGATACTTTCTCAGGACTAGGTGGTTCACCTTTCCAAATCTGATCTTGATGACACCTCATCACTTATCCTTCTTTTAAGATACCTTATAAGATAAAGGACTTGATCTAGATTTAACAGTAGCAGGACTCCACTTAGTTCCGTGAGCATAATTATGTACCATGACTGGATCATCTGGAGATAGTTCCAATGATCTAGGAGACTTAGGGTCATGTAGTCGCTTCTAGTTCTACTGTTGCTTTAACACTCTCTGCTGGATAGCTTCTCCAGGTCTTAGTAAATCAAAAACAGAATGTATCCGACGACCAAGTAATAAGTCAGAAGGTCGAAAACCGGTTGTTGTTTGAGGAGTTAACCTATAATTGAATAAAAATTTGTCAAGGGTAGCCCTCACTTCCTCCCACTTAACATGAAGCAAAGCGGACTTGAAAGTACGCAACATGTTTTCTTCCAGCCCATTCGTAGAGGGAAGAAAAGGTGCAAAACAAAAATGACAAATTCCATTCAGCTAAATAAAACTCCGAAGCTCACTGCTAGTGAAGCAGCTAGCATTATTACTTACCACCACAACTGGCAGGTCCCATTTAGCAAAATATGAACGCAGTAGGTTTATAGTAGAAGTAGAAATTATAGTATTAGTCGGGAATACCTCTACCCACTTAGAATGTGCATCAATGATAATCGAATAATGAGTACCATGAATTGGACCCGCATAGTTCACATGCATGCGATGGCATGAAAGCGTTGGCCATTCCCAAGGGTGAAGAGGACTTTTCTTAGGAAACTACGATTTTCTAGACTTGTAGGACAGGTCTTTACCAAAGATTCTATCTCACCATCTAACCCTGGCCACCAAAATTAGGCTGTAGCCAACTCTTTCATTTTAGATGCACCCATGTGCTCAGCATGTAACTCCCTAAGTAAAATTTATCTAGCTTTAGCAGGGATAACAACTCTATGTCCCCATAGGATACAATCACACTGGGTCGACAACTCCGTCAACCCATTCTTAAATGGTATAAGTTCACTCTCTACTTGTCAAGCCAACCATTATGACAATACTGCAATACTCTAGACAACACATGGTCATATTTAGTCCATGTAGATATTTGTTTAGCAGTCACAGGTGTACTATTCATAAAGTCAACAGTATCAATCCATTGAGCGGGAATAGAAACACTCTCATTCATGCAGGTTACAGGTAATCTACTCAGTGCATCAGCACTACCCAAAACTTGCCAGAGCAATGTACCAAGTTGAACCCATTGCTGTATTCTCCCCGAAGCCATCGTAGGGATACATTTATTAGCTTGAAATAAACCAAGTAGGGACTTATGATCTATGACTAGCTTAAACTCTTGCCCCCATAAATAGATGAAATCTCTTAACCGCAATAACTAAAGCCAACGCTTCTCGTTCAAGCTGAGGATAACGTCACTCAGTTTCAGTCAGAGTCCTAGAGGCAAACTGTACAAGTCTCTCTACACCATCAATACGATGAAATAGCACTGCACCAATGCCGTAGGAGTTACTGTCAGCAGATACAGTTATAGGTAAAGAGGTGTCAAAATGAACTAACAATGTAGAATTCAGTAGCATTTCCTTGGATTTCTCAAATGCGCCTTGCTGTTCTTTATCCCAAATCCACTTTTCATTGGCTCGTAATAACTTATTTAGGGGTTCTAAGAAAGTGGCAGCTTTAGTGAGAAATTTCCTATAAAAATTAAGTAGGCCAAGATAGGCTTTCAGTTCTGTTACATCTTTAGGACTAGGGGCATTCATAATAGCTTCTAGCTTTTTCTCAGTGGGATGAATACCTGATGAATCTACCTTGTATCTTAGATACTCTACACTCTGGGTTAACCAAGTGCATTTATCCTTACTTAGCTTAAATCCTGCATCATTTAATTTCTGCAAAACTAATCTGACTTTAGCTACATGTTTGTCTTTACTCTTTCCAGAAACTTAGATATCATCTAGAAAAATAGTCACTCCCGAAATTCTACCAAGCACAGACTCCATAGTTCACTAAAAAAAAAAAATACCTGGAGCAGAGGCAATACCAAAACACAACCTGTTTTATCTAAATAACCCACGATGTGTGTTAATAGAAGTCAAATGTTTAGATTCATCATCCAAACTCATTTGCATATATGCTTGTGACATGTCCAACTTAGATAAATATTTACCCCCTGAAATAGATCCTAACAATTCTTCTAACCTAGGCAAACTTAGGGCTTTATTACAGGTAAGACAATAATCACCACATAGTTGGACTGTTTTATTTGGCTTCAGTAGTGGAACTACTGGAGCAGCCCACTTTGAATATTTCACAGGCTCAATAATGTCCTCTTTCAAACGTGTATCTAGTTCGATATCAACCTTTTCTCTTAAAGTATGGGGAATCGTTCTAGCATTACAATATTTAGGAAGAACCTCAGGAGATATCTCAATACTTACTTCTACCCCTTTCAGACTTCCTACTGACTATTCATCAAAAAGATCTGGAAACTCATTCAGAAAAACATTTTCTGTGGCATCAGCTGCATTTTGAATACGTAAACTAGGGTTAGGAGAGACTACTTCATCCACAGAAATACCTAAAGATTTAATCCAATCACGACTGAGTAGGGTAGGACCATTTTCGTCAACTACGATCAATAACACCTCTTTTGTGTTAGATTTCTCGTCTAATGACTCGGATACAGTTGCCTCACCACAGACAGGAATATATATGCCACCATACTTCTTTACTACAGCACTAGAAAATTTTAAATTGGAAGAATTTGAAAAAGTTTCTTGAAAACCATTTTTGACATAACAGTCCTGGCAGCACCAGTATCTAGTTCAAAAGGAACTTTAACACTGTCAATATTGACTTCTACTGTATAGGGACTTATACTGTGAGTGCCCTCTTAGGAAAAGATATATTCTGCATTAGCTTTTATACCATCAATACTAGGCTTTGAAGTATCACTGACATTTGCCTCTGTCTGTTCTGGTAATCTGCTTATCTTTAGTGAAACACACACTGGCTATGTTCCCAACCCTTTTACTCTTATGACACTGCTTATTTAAAAGGGCAGTCCGCCTCCGATGTTTCTTACCACATCCTATAAATATAAATATATTATAAAAATTAGTCTTACTAGACTGATTAGGAGTGCTGAATTTCTTTCCTTTCTGATTATTGGGTCTAGAATCACCAAAATTAGTAACCGTTATTTTGTGATTTACTCTTAATACTATGTACAGACTGGTAATCAATGGAAGAGCCTCCAAAAGCTTTAACATTCTGTGCCGCAGCCTCTTTAGCCAAAGCTATTTCAACAGCAATAGTAAATGTCAGGTCCTTTGTATTTAATAAAGCTCTTTGGGTCGCTTTGTACTTTAACCCCATCACAAAATGGTCATAAGGCATTTCATTTAAATTAGAACCAATTTCACAAGTCCTAGCACAAGCTTTAATACCTGCAACAAAATTTGATACACTCTCACCTGCCTCCTGCTAGCGACCATGAAATTTAACTCTCATAAATGACCACGACCTGTCGGCAAAAATGCAATTTCAGTGCCGTAACCAATTCCTTATAAGTGCAGTCTTCTGGTTTCTTAAGAGAAACTAGGTCCTTGACTAGGTTAAGGGCCTTAGGACCCATTAGAGGTAAGAAAGTGCAAGCTTTCTTCTCGTCTTTAACAGAATTTGCCTTAAAAACAATTCCACTCTAGTATAATAACTTTCAAAATCCTCATCTGCCTCTTTAAACTCGTCAATACTTCCTATCACTGCCATACTGACTTACCAAAAATTATAAAATAGCATATAATAAAAAATACCGCTGGCTACCATTGGCTATATAACAAGGAAAATAGCACAAAAAAAAACAAGTCATTGTGGTGCAATTTTGCTAGAAAATTGCAAGAGTGCAGTCTTGAAATACATAGGCTTAGCTAACACAATGAGTTGCAAATGAAATCATAAATATGCCTAGGCTAATACATAAATGGCCTATCCTACCTTTGGAACACCGTAGATTATCATAGGAAATGTTTAGAACAGGATAACAATAATCCCATCCTCGACACCAAAAATATGCTATAACCCTAAGGGGAAACATATGTAATTATACATCTCATATATAAACAGCCTAGCTTAGAAATATCCAACTTACCAGATTACCCTCTGGTAACGTAGAGTAAATGGTTAGGTGCCGGCAAATAGGTTAGGTACAGCTTTACCCCAAAAAACAAAATAACAACAAATTCCTAGACACCAAGCTTAGTAAATATTAGTACTGTACATATAAATAGACCAATTAAGCAAAACCAGATAAATAAGTTCCCTTAAATGCAGTAGATATTCAAGACTGGGAAATCTAGTAACAGAAAGTTAAACACCCAACGCTGAACGAGTAAAACGAGGTTCCAACAAATCATACTTATTCTTCTTCTTACAATTTCATGATATATAGGATACGAGGTACAATACTGCATTTATCTATATTCACCTCTCGAAATAATGCAAGGATGGGTTCTCAAAAGGCTTGTGTAATATAAATTATGCGTAATTTAAATAATCTATTTCCATAAGGCATAATGGTAATAGGCATAGATATGTTCCACAACCATACAAAAAACACTATGCCAAAGAAATAAGATAAGTAAAGCATATTTTACAAGTACATAACAAAGCTGAAATACCTGTAGTTATGTATATCAAACTACAAATAATGTACAGTATTAAAAATATACAGATTTACAAATAAATACTGTACAGTAAAAATTATCGCACTCTATTATGCGGTGGGCAACAGGCATACTGGGATGTGCATGGTGGCGATGAGCACATGACTTAAACGTTAGAAGAGGAGGGGGAAGCGGGAGAACGAACCACTATCTGCAAACGTAAACAAAGATAAAATTAAAAAAATAACAACAGCAAGACTAGAAAACTTTTTTTTCATTATGCAATGCCTGAATTACTGTAAAAAAAGAAATATGTAAAACACATTCTACTCACTCTATATACAGTGAGCAATAGGTATGGGACAAGCGTGGTGGCGGTGAGCACGTGACTTAAGCAGTAGGAAAAGAGGAGGGGGAAGCGGTAGAACGAACCCCTAGCTACAAACGTAAACAAAGATAAAATAAAAAATGAACAAAAGCAAGACTAAAAAACTCATTTTTTTATTATGCAAAGCCTGAATATAATAATGTAGTACAGTATTAAAGATAAAAAAAAAAACGTAAAATATTACACAGGTGTAATCACTCTTTATACAATGGGCAACAGGCATACGGGGATGAGAGTGGTGGCGGTGAGGAGGTGACTTAAGCAGTAGGAGAGGGAGGAGAAGAAGAGGAGGAAGGGGGAGTGCTAACCCCTGGTTGTAGTTGGGGTTTATACTGGGTGAAGAGAGACTGAAGCACATGACAGCATGATGGGAAACTGCCTCAGAGACGGTCACTTAGCTAGTAAATTGAACCATTGTTTTTTTCGCTTTTTCTCGTGTGTGTTATTCACGGAATTAAATTTTTTTTCCTATTATTTTCAAGACGCGTTACTCCAATTTCACATAATTTAAACTCGCGTAAATAATGAGGTGACTTTATTTAGGTATATATAATACAAAATGTTAAACACATTCAAACATTCGTTTCGTTCTTGGATGTTCTCCCTTGAGGGTGAGCGGACCTTCCCTTGTGGCCCGCAGGTGGGGTGAGATTTTTTTGGGAATGTACGTGATATTCGTTCTTGCGGGCGAATGGGCTTTCCTATTTGGTGAGGTGGGGTGAAATCTTGTTATTGTTGGTGATCGGACTTCCCTATTTGGCCCGCAGTTGAGGTTGTGCAAAACTGTAAAGATATTGAAGAGCATAAGTATTCAGTTGTGGATTATTAGTTTACATCGAACAATATAAATGAATTCCTGTTTTGGGGGTGAGAGAGAGTTATTGCATGGTTATCTTGGTGGAGGGTATTGACTGATGATATTTAGTAGACTGTTCATGTAGTTGTTTGTTGCTAGTCTGATAATGGAGCTAGCAACATGAAGGGCATTTGGATCTTCGCTGGATGTTGCAGGGGCACCAGTTTTCCGTCGAATTTCTGAAAAGGAATCACATTCAAGGATGTAATGGAGCAGTGGATGTGGTGAGGCTACCTGGCAAAAGGTGCATTCCCTGATGATATCCTCCACTATTTGCCAGGTGCACTTGTACCCGAGTCTCAGACGGTACACATTGACCTCCGTGCTTCGTCGAAGGCTCTTAGGCAGGGTGATACGCTGAAGATCAGAGGTGGCTTTGTACCACCAGGTGGAGGGGGAGCCAATGTCTGTGCACAGGTTGTGTTTAGTTATTAAGGTGTTAAGGAGTGACTTGGTGGCTTTATTTTTTATCTGTTGCATCCCAGGAGACAGAGATATTTGGATTTCTGCTCTGAGAGTGGCTTGTTTGGCGGCTTGATCGGCTTCCTCATTTCCCTTGATGCCGACATGGCTGGGAATCCAGGTAAGAGTGATGGCTTTTCCAAGGCTGGTTGTCATGTGGTAGTGGCTGAGGATGGTGGTGATGATGCTTACATTGTCTCTGAGGAGTGGCTTCTTGATGGCCTGTAAGGCGCCTTTAGAGTCAGAGAGAATTAGGGCATGGTCAGCTCTTTGTTGGATGAAGAAGTCGAGGGCGTTGGCTATAGCAACAAGCTCAGTCTGGAGCGATGAGCAGGAGTTTGACAGTCTCCAGGATAGGACGTGGTTTTCAGTGGTGAAGGCGGCAGCTGTGGCTCCAGTTTCTTGATTTACTGAACCGTCAGTGTAGTAGACTTGAGAGTTTGGCCTGCTCCAGCTCTGAATTTTGTCCTTGTATATGTTTTTAAGGACAATCGGGTTTACCAAGCATTTGGGGTTGTCAGGGAGCTCGATCTTTATGTCGAGTGGTTGGTCATTCCATCCGTGTGTCCTGTATCTTGGCTAGGATGCTCTCCCTGACTGGCAGTGCTTGCAGGCTAGCGCAGACCTTGGCTGCCCAGGTTCTAGGATGGTGGTTGGGGTGGCGATTGAGGGCTAGATGGAGATTTGTGCCAGCTAGGCATTTATGTTGGGCAGTGGTGGTTTTAGCCACAAAGAGGGTCAGTCTTTGCTGATCTCTGAGTTTGAGTGGAATGAGTCCCGATTCCATCTGGATGTTTTCTCTCTTGGTCCACATGGGGGTTCCTAGCATGGTACGTATGGCGTTGTTTTGAATTACTTCTATCTTGTCCCACTGTTGGTCTGTTAGTAGCCAGAGTGTGGGACAAGCATAGTCTATGAGGCTGCGTATGGCTTGTACATAGAAGGTTCTGAGGACATTAAATGATGCACAATCGTAGAGGCCCGACATCCGACGAAGGGCTGCTTGTCGATGGCTGCACCTGTCGCGCAAGTGTTGGATTTCTGGTCCAAAGGTTAGTCTGTGGTCGATGATTACACCCAGGTATTGGTGTTTGGTAACCCAGTCCACAGGCTCATTACCTATGACCGGATTAGTGACTGGTCTCCACTGGTGGATGGGAAGGGCCTTGGTTTTGTGGGCATTGATTTTAACTCCAAGGGAGATGGAGGCTTGGTGAATCTTGGTGAGGCAGCACTGTGTCTTGTTAGAGCTTCTGTCTCCTATTGTGACGAGGGCAAAATCATCCGCATAGTTGAAGAGTTTGGCTCCATGTGGTAGTGCGATGTCCATGAGTTTTTCCATGAGACAATTAAAGAGGAAGGGGCTAAGGATTCCACCTTGGGGGGGTTTAATTATTATCATTATTATTATTATTATTATTATTATTATTATTATTATTATTATATATTATTATTATTATTATAAGAAAACTAAAACATTTACTGGAAAGAAACAACTTGTTTACTTTCTAAGTTACTCTATGCATCTCCTGGCTACTTGTAGGGAGTAAATTAAAGTTTTTCCAACAAGATGCATTATTCCATTGAGCTAGTTGTAAGGATACAATCCAAGCAAAGTCTTAAGATAGCAGAACTTCAAACACTCAGGGCATAAGAGTGTGGAATTCTTCCTCCCTCAGCACAATGGTTATCCTTTATGTTTACCTCCTATGGCATGCAGGGAATATCAGAGAAGAATTCTTTAATCCCAAGATATACAATTATAATTTAATTGTAGAATACACTAGTAAAGTATTTAGTGTCTCTCATATTAATCAATATTATCTTAATGTGCAGGCATTCAGTGGTATTTTCTTCCTGAACTACTCTGATGTAGAATAAGATATTATTTACTTTCTTTCATATTAACTCTTATTTTCATAATGAGAAGGCATTCGATGGCTCCTTCTTCATGATTTACTTTAATTGTAGAGTAACACAAGCATTTGATGGCATTTTCTTCATTAACAACTCTAATTGTAGAATATGGTATTATTTAATTTCCCTCATATAAATCAATATTATTTTAACATGCAGGCATCTGATGAGTAGATATATAAATAGTATACTGCATATTAGTTACAATACTTTATCAATTGAGTACAATGGCGCAGGAGATTCCTGCTGGGGGCTGGTGTTGTGGTTGTTGTTGTAGGTTGGTTGCAAGTGGCAGCGGTGACTACAAACGTGTCAAATCATTGAGCTACTGGATGTATTGGATCCAAGTGAGTATAGCTTGTGCCTTCACTTTACTACATTTGTACACACACATATACACTGGTGCAGCTATGCTATGTGCATATTATTCATCCTCAAGAGCATTGAATTATAATACTGATAGTTTTATAAATCTAGCTTAGGTAATAGAATTCTGATTTGTAGGATATGTTATTACCCTCCTGCACATGGTGCCCCGAGTGAGGACTGAAGGAATTTCTTCGGGCTGGTTTCGTGAGGTAGAGCTTAGGCTAGGTTAGGCTGAGGGCCCAGTGGAAAGACTAGGGATGGTGATTAGACCTAGTCTATTGATAATTGTGTATTGTATAAGTTACAATAACCTCCTCCGGAGCCGGAGGAGGTTATGAAAACATTTAATTTGTCGACAGAGGAGGCCAAAAACTACAAAACGGTAATACAGAAATTAAAGAATTATTTTTCGGACCGGAAGAATGTGTTAAGGTTTCGTCGGGTGTTTTATCTGCTCACGCAGCAACCACATGAGGATACTGAGGTCTACCTTCGTGATTTGTATTCAGCGTCTGAGTATTGTGATTTTACTAATAGAGAGGAAAGCATTTGGAATCAGTTTGTTGCTGATGTCCTGAATGAGGTTCTAATGGAGAAGATAGAGCTATTGTATTATTCAAAAGATGGGGTCTTGACTTTATATGATGTTATCGAGTATACTTGGATGTGATTACCTAATTGTGATTACCTAATTGTGTTTACGGGAAAGAGCCCAAAGCTCGTATCTTCCCGTCTCCTCATCGGTTCCATTTTATACTTAGTGATACTTATCATACCTGTCCTTAAAACTATGGATTGAGATAACATTAACTACCTCCTCGCTTAGCCAATTCCAATTATCAACTACTCTTACACTGAAAAAGTATTTCCTTACATCCTGCAAAGAAGTTTTCTTACGAAGCTTCAAACTATGACCTCTACTTCTAGAGCCAGCCATATCAAAATATCGATCCCTATCCACTCTATCATAACCATGAAGGAATTTTAGGACTGTTCTCTCCTGCAGGTCAAGTGGACATTATAGGGGTGTTTTGTATCTTAGTAGAGTATAAGGGTAAGAAGTTGTATGATGGAAAGTACATGTTGATCCCAAAGAGCAAATAGAAAATTTGCTCAGTAGGAGAGCAGCATTGGAGTTGCAGATAATAGTTTTTATGGGCAGTATCGAGGTGGAAGAATCATTTTTGGCTTTGAGAGGTGGAAGACCAAGCCAGAGAGTTTATGTTAAGACTGGAGGCCGTCCCATTAAAAGTAAGATGTGCTAGGTTAGTGGCTATACTGTTGGTATCTGCTGTTAAAGAGAATCTAAGCATTGTTGAGAAGTCTGACGTCATTGAGAAGGTAACCCACCCTATAGAATGGGTCAGTCCCATGATACGAGTGGTGGAACCCAAGGCAGTGCCTTTGGAGGTTAGATTGTGTGTGGACTACAGGCAGCTTAATAAGTATTTGAAGAGAGAGATTTTTTAAATTCCCACATATGATGAAGTTGCTAGTAATTTCAGAGGAGCTGCTTATTTTTCTAAATTAGATGCGAAATCAGGGTTTTACCAGATACCGTTGGATGAGGCATCCAGAGATTTCACTACATTTATGACCCCATAGGCAGGTACAGATTTAAGGGATTACCGATGGGAATTTGTGTCGCCCCAGAGATTTTCCAGCAGATAATTACAGAATTGTTAGATGGGGTACCTAGAGTGGAATGGTTTTTGGATGACCTAGTGGTATTTGGAGGTTCAGAAGAGGAGCATGACAAAAACTTAGAAATGTTCTAGATGTAATTAAGAGGTCAGGATTGAATGAAGAGAGGTGTCTGTTTAAGCAAAAACAAATAGAATTACTGGGGCACATCATTAGTGTAGAAGGAGTCAGAATTAATCCAGAGAAGGTAAGGGTAATTTCAAACATGGATAGACCTTCAGATGTACAAGAGTTAAGAAGACTATTGGGTATGGTAAATTTTTTTAACTAGGTTCCTGCCAAGGTTACAAGATGTCATTCAACCACTTACCCTCCTGTTGTCTACAAAGAATGCTTGGGTTTGGGAACAGGACCAAGAGAAGGCATTTCAGGTCATGAAGAGAATTTTGACTTTGGCTCCAGTTCTATGTTATTTTGATTACAGTAGACCTACCAAGGCTTTTGCACATGCTAGTTCATACGGATTAGTAGGAGTGATAATGCAGAGCTATAGTAATACATGGAGGCCTGTAGCATTTTGTTCAAGATTGCTGTCCGATACAGAACAAAAGCTGGCACAAATTGAGAAAAAGTGCCTCACAGCCACGTGGGCGTGTGAAAGGTTTCAGAGGTTCTGATAGGAGTCTCTTTTACTTTGGAGACTGACCATAAACCATTGATACCACTATTAAATTCCAAGGAGTTGCATACGGCGCCAGTTAGATGCCAATGGATGCTAATGTAATTGGCAAGCTTTTCATTGGTGGTTGAGTATACGCCAAGAAAATTCATGACAGTGGCGGATGCCTTGTCATGGACTCCGGGTGAAAATAGTGATCAGATGGAAGTTTCATTGGAAGCAGAAGTGGAAGGTTTTGTATGTGGCTTAGTAGGAAGTTTGCCATGACCTGCAACTAGTTACAGAGGATTAAGGAAGAACAAGCCAAGGACAAGGACTTACGTTTAGTAATCAGCTTTGTATTAGAGGCTTGGCCAGAGTCTGCTGGTAATGATGCAGGTCTGTGTAAGTACTGGGCAGCCTGGAGTGTGGTGAAGGGAGGCTTGTTACTATATAATGATAGGATAGTCATCCCAGACTCTCTGCATAAGGAAAGGTTGAAGAGAATTCACCCAGAGGGACATTTATGTCTGAATAAATGTAGGAAAATGAGCCCAGGATTCAGTATGGTGGCCTAATCTGGGTCCAGATTTGAAATGGTGAATTAATAATTGCTCATTTTGTCTACAGAATAGTTGGCAACAAAGGGCAGAATCTCTCAGGCCAACAGTGTTGCCCGAAAGGCCCTGGTTGAAAATAGCAGCCGATCTTTGTTCTTACAAAGG
The DNA here is from genome assembly GCA_037179515.1 of Halocaridina rubra. NCBI lineage: Eukaryota > Metazoa > Arthropoda > Malacostraca > Decapoda > Atyidae > Halocaridina > Halocaridina rubra. The sequence goes on along the minus strand of JAXCGZ010022652.1, from coordinate 178,949 downwards.
GAAGGAGTATTTAATAGTAGTAAACTATTACAGGAGATGGATTGGGATAGTGTATTCAAATGAATCTACATCTTCATTTGTTATAGGGAATCTGAAAAAATATATTCGCAAAGTTTGGTATCCCGGAGGTGATGGTTTCGGACAATGGGCCACAATTTGGATCCACAGCTTTCCGGCAGTTTGCATTAGATTATGGGTTTCAACATTGTACTTCAAACCCTCATTTCCCCCAAGAGAATGGATGTGCCAAGAGGGCAGTGCAGACTGCCAAGACTCTATTATCCCAAGAATATGTGTTTTTGGCATTGATAACATACAGGGCTTCTCCACTGGATACTATAGGATGTTCTGCAGTTCAATTGTTGATGGGCAGGCAGATTAGGACATGACTACCTATGATCAAGTCCAAGTTGATTACCCTATGGCCAGATTTGCAGAAAGTGGCTGAAAGCGGTGCTAGAATGAAGGCTGCATCGGACAATAGTTATGACAGACATCATGGAGCCAAAGCATTGCCTCTAGTAGGAGTGGATTCTCCTGAAAGCTGATGGAGTAAATAAATGGGAAAGAAATTCCACTAACGTAGGGTCACAAGTTGGGAATAGATCTTACATGGTAAGAAACAGAAGGCACATAAAGTCTCTACCAATGGGTTTTGATATTAGCTCTGACAGGTATAGTATACTTGCCACACCTGTTGGAATGTCAGAGCAATCACCACTTCCTACAATTGCCCAGGCAAGTGATCCCTTAGTCATGGAGAAAGGGACGAGGCAGGAGAGGGAGAATAATGGGGAACCCCAGTATGTTATTACTAGGTCAGGAAGGTATAGTAAGCCACCTTCCCAGCCTGATTTGCAATAAGTTTACTTTTTATGTGTGCTTTTTTTTCTTTTTCCTTTATTTACTGTTAACCTTGAAGGAGGGAACACATATTTAAATTTGCTCTGAAGGGGGAAAGATGTTTAGATATGTAAATAGTATACTGTATGTTAAGTACGATACTTTATCGGTTGAGTACAATGGTGCGGGAGATTCCTGCTGGGGGCTGGTGTTGTGGTTGTTGTTGTAGGTTGGTTGCAGGTGGCGGTGGTGACTATAAACGTGCCAAATCATTGAGCTACTGGATGTATTGGATCCGATTGAGTATAGCTTGTGCCTTCACTTTACAACATTCATACGAACACATATACACTGGTGCAGCTATGCTATGTGCATATTATTCATCCTCAATGACGGTGAATTATAATACCGCCTGATGTATTGAAGTAGCCGGTTCCCAGGAGTAAGTGATGTTTAAGAGATACTTTTATAAACCTAGCTTAGGTAATAGAATTCTGATTTGTAGGATGTGTTATTACCTTCCTGCTCATCCGGTAGCATTTATTTATGAACTACTGTAATTGAAGAATACAATATTATTGAATTTCCTTGGTATTAATCAGAATTTTTTTGATGTGCAGGTATTCGATGGCATCCTCTTCATGAACTATTCTAATTGTAGAATATAATGTTGTTTAATATCCTTCGTATTAAGTACAATGGTAATGTGCTGGCTTTGCTTTCATGAGGTCGGCAGCTGGTTTCCGTCCAAGGCCGAGAATTTAATTTGTTTACTCGGAGGTTACTGCCGTGTCTGGGCACCACAGTGGGGGGTTGGGGCTTGCCTGTGCTGATGTTCTGAGGAACATCTTAGATGGATATCGGAACTGAAACCCAGGAACCTTTTACTTTTTACCTTTATTACTTAGTATATTCTTTACATGCAGGTATTTGATGGCATCTTCTTGAACTACTCTAATTGTAGAATACAATATTATTTAATTTCCCTTATATCAAATATCAATCAGTATTTTCTTAACGTGCAGGTATACAATGGTATCTCCTTCATGAACTACTCTAATTGTAGAGTAAGATATTATTTAACTTCCTTTGTATTAATCAGTATTTTTTTAATGTGCAGGTATTCGATGGCATCTTTTTCATGAACTACTCCAGTTGTAGAGTACAATATTATATAATTGCCTTTATATTAATCAGTATTTTCTTAACGTGCAGGTATTAAATGGCATCTTCATGAAGTACTCTAATTGTAGAAGATGATATTATTTAATTTCCCTCGTATTGGTCAGTATTTTCTTAATGTGCAGGTATTCGATGGCATCTCCTTCATGAACTACTCTAATTGTAGAAGATGATATTATTTAATTTCCCTCGTATTGGTCAGTATTTTCTTAATGTGCAGGTATTCGATGGCATCTCCTTCGTGAACTACTCTAATTGTAGAGTAAGATATTATTTAATTTCCTTTGTATTAATCAGTATTTTCTTAATGTGCAGGTATTCAGTGGCATATTCTTCATAAACTACTCTAATTGTAGAATACGATATTATATAATTTCCTTAGTATTAATCAGTATTTTCTTATCTTGTAGGCATTCGATGGCATCTCCTTCGTGAGCTTGATTATAAACTCTACACGAAACCCAGCAAAGAATACATATTGATTCCTGTTCTTGCCAGAAGTCCCGCAACACTATTCAGGTTAGAATTTGCTTTATTTTTCCACTCTGTTTCATTAACGAGATTATTTTTTTTATATATCTCATATATATCACATGGAAATAAGTGGAGAAGCAAATATTTGGCGATTTAAAAGGAATAAATTTGAATACAGTCCAAATATTAGGTCAAGAAAACATCTATTCTTTGTGTATTTTATGGCATACCTCATTACTGTAATAAACGGTCCATGAAGAAGGCATTAATATATGAAAAGGTTTTCTGGTTATTTATTTGTCTCTGTGAATATATCCAGATAATCATGACTTTCTCGGTTGCTTCTGATTCACTGAATTACAAGAGGGACCCATTTCTGACAGCTGTCATAACCCGGTTTTCATTGTAAGTAGGAAAACACCTAAATTCGAACTTAGGTCCCCCACCAGTGCTAAAATAAAAATAATCTAACACATATAAACATAATCTAAGTTCTTAATCTAGGACAAATATTGTAAATGCACACTATACAGTATTGCTTACCTTTACTACTGTGGTTGATTTGCATCTGAAATACTGGATAACTTCAGTCCCAATATCGAACTTAGGGTCGAATGGCTTAATACCAGTGAATGAGCACAAGAACAATAATATGTCATATGAGATAATGAGCAGGAAAAGGGCAACACTTTTTCTTCCCCCATTTCCCACTTTCACGGCATTAAACAATTTCTCCTGAATCAACAAGAGGCTTGCTGGGATGTGCCATCGATGCTGGTCATTCAGCCAAAGCATTAATAACTCCATTTCAGCCATGTTGAAAGTGTGTAATCATGGTGAATAAGTACAATAAACAATATGGTGGACGAGAGTGAATTGAGCGATGGTTCTTCTTTTCTTCTGAGTCTAATGCCATGTGACGACCTAGCCAAGCTCAACAAACTTTTTCGCATGAAGATCGTATTTACGTCTATGTATTTGGTAATTTTGTGAATAAATTATATCTGATTCCTTCAAATAACCAAATACATAAACAAATATATAAAACCATTAACTTGATATATACAGGAATTGTAATGAAAATTATATTATTTTTTTACAAGAGTCTGCCTAAAAAACAAATATAAGTTATACTACTCTATAATGGATATGTTATAATATGGTTGTAATGTTTCGCACTCACGTAAAATCATATGTGCAATTCATATTATAATTATTCAATAAAAAAAATAAAATGGCTACTTAGCAATAAATATTTAAAAAATTTACCATATCTACAAAAGAATATTATTGATACATTTAAAATACTAATGTCGTATTCTCTGAAGCAATACTTACAGAGTCTACAGTATACAATATGAGATAAATATAAACATTGATGTTCATACCCGGCTGTATTTGGTAATTTTGTAAATAAATTCCATCTGATTCTTTCAACTAACCGAATACATAAATAAATATATAAACCCATTAACATTATATATATGATTACAACAATGCTTCTAGCTGTGTATTCGTCCACCACACTCACAAACTATACAGAGCACGAAGTTTGTATTTACCACTGCGGGCCACAAGTGGAAGGTCCGCTCACCCTCAAGGGTGAACATCCAACAAACAAAAATGTATTTACCACACAAGCCAGGTAGGTCGAAAAGGTGATTTATTAATAATGTATTGATAACTCATGAGCCTCTGTCTTAACAGTATACACACACACGTATTCAGTACTCAGGTATTCAGTATCTCTTAAAGTTTTCCTTGTGTTTTTGAGTGACTAAGAATATAGTGCGTAAATCATACATAATTTCCCTAAATAAGAAATCCTGCAGAGTATTGTGAGTAAAAAAACTTATATTTGTTGTATGACGAGACTATCCAAAATATTTAAGGAACAAATTGAGAACATTTTCGTGAGGGGAAAGAGAAGAAGCTGCCCTGTTCTGCCTTGAAGGAAACTTAGAAGAGTTGCCAGAGGTGAAGCCTTCACGTCACATTACCTAATTTTTTGTGTAAATTGGGGAGAGCTATTAAGCCGTTCACCTAATCCTGTGGTTCCATATATTGTTAAAATCAGTATCCTTCCCATTTATATTAATTTGATCGCTATTTTTGATACACGAAATAATTGAATAATTAAATAAATACCAAATATACACCTGTCAACAGTACCGAGTTAAGTTGCCAAGTAGTACAGCTGTCTTATTTTCTTCATTTTTTTCCTTTTCATTTAGCTTTCTCTTTTACTATTTTTTTTTTAATTTTGTATATATATATATATATATATATATATATATATATATATATATATATATATATATATTGAGTTGAATGTAAAGTCTGATCCTGTGATAACATATCTTGGTTAGCAAGTGAGTTTATCAGTTAAGAAGAATATATTGCAGAAACAGGTGGGTGCCTCCTCAGACACAAATTCGAGTTTTCCTTCAGGTTTGACTTTGTTTTTGTTGCATTTTTTTTTCCTTTTTCTTTTTATCCTCAAATTACCATAGTCAAATTTTTAAGTTAAGATGTGTGTTACCAAAAAAGAGATAAATTGAGTCACTAAATAGCACTTATATGGAGATACAGAAATTCTGTGTGAAGCTTAAATAAAAGTTTTTCTCTCTTTTTTTTCTTTCTCATCTTCTTTCTATATTCTGTGAGAGGGAGAACATAAAAATGAGTCCATCTCTGTCCCAAACCTCTCCCACCCATGGGTCGGGAGGAGGGGTAGCTATTAGGAGACTAAATCAGAAAATCAAGGATTTAGAGGCAATGGTTATAAGCCTTGATGATAAAATTCGGAATATGGATAGAGAAATGAAAGAGAATGAAACACTCAGAGAGGAAATAAGATTTTTGGAGGAAGCAAATAAAGCACAAGGGCAGGAGAGAAAGGTACTAGAAAAAAGAATAAAGAAGCTGGAAGGGGAAAAGTGTGAACTAGAAACTAGAATTTCTAAACAAGAAGATGAAAACAAACAGCTAAATAACAACCTAAATGAATTAGATGTTAGTTCACTGCTCTCTTCTGAGAGAGACGAGATTGCAGCTTGGAATGTCCAGATTAAGGAAAACATTGAACAGTTTAGAAAGGAGTTCCAGGAGCTGAATATGGAAAATGATGCCATGAAAACTTCCTTTGCTGATGCACTAAAGGGGAATGTGTCAGTCAAAGAGGCTGTAAAGGTGGTGGCACTGGAAAACATACAAACAGTTGACGATAAAGAGACAGTAATCTAAAAAATGAAAGACGTTGTGATGGAAAGGGCAAACCCACTCGTCAAACAGGCACTTGATAAAGAAAAGACAGTGGTAATCTCAGGCATGAGCGAATCCCAGGAGCCAACATGGCAGGGGAGACTTGAAGAGAATGCTAGGGTTGTAGACCTGATAAGAAAGCTTGGAGTAGTTTGTGGTCCTGAGGATATTGTAAACATACACCAACTAGGCAAATATTCGAGGGAAGGAAAGCCGAGACCAACAAAAGTAACCTTTGAGAGAGGGGAAACATGTAGAGAAATATTGTTGAGAAAAAAAAGTCTAAAAGACCTTCAAGAATTCAAAGAAGTGTTCATTAGATGATACAGAACACAGGAAGAGATGGGAATGATCGAAAACTTGTTGCAAGAGGCAAGAAGGTTAAATGAGGAAAGAAATGAAGAAGAGAAGAAAAATTTTCATTTCAGAGTTCTTCCAGACAAAGAGGAGATAAAGAAGATAATGACAGAAGATCAGGGGATGAGGCCTCATTAAGATTGTTATACACAAACGCTGATGGATTAGCTGGTAAGGCAGTAGAATTAAAAGATATGATTCACAACAGTAAGGCAGATATAGTAGCAATTAAAAAGACAAAGTTGAGTGAGGACATAAACAGTGTCACAGTTTTTCCTAAGGGCTTCAGAATATTAAGGGTTGAAATATCTGAGAGGACTGGTGGAGGGATAGCACTGCTCATAAGTGAAAGGATTCAAGTCGAAGAAATAAACTTGGCTATAGAAAGTGAGTTCAAGGAATTTCTTGTTGCTCGCATAAAAACTGGGTCAAAGAGCATAATAATTACTATTGTATATAACCCACCAAGGAACCAGAATAGGCTAGAAGTTTATGAGGAAGTCATATAGGTACTATTGAAGTCATAAACTCAGTTGTTAACATGGCACAGGAGAGAAAATGTAGGATTTTTATTATGGGAGATTTTAATCATAGAGATAGGTTGGATAAATCTTGACCCACACATTGGTGAGGACTCATTCGGGGCAAGATTCCTAGATTGCGTACAAGGGAATTTCCTACACCAACATGTAATGGAACCAACGAGGGCCAGGGGTGGGGATGAGCCATCACTACTTGATCTAGTATTCACAGATAATGTGTTGGATATTGAAAAAATTGAGTATGAACCACCAATTGGAAAGAGTGACTACTGTGTGTTGTTGATGGAGTATATCATTGAAGATATTCTGCCTGAGAGTAGAGGCACTAAGGACATGAGGAGGAACTATCCGAAAGGAGATTACATCAAAATGAATGAGGTTTTTGCAGTAATTGACTGGAGAACCTTATTTTGCAACAAATCTGTACAAGAAATGTATGACAACTTTTGTGAGAAATATGGGAAGGTAGTAGATTGCTGCATGCCTGTCACCACAGCTTTATCAGAGGAAAACTGAAGGTAAAAGAACAGATTTTAAAGCTAAAGAGAGCGGATGAAGGCATCACTGAGACGGATGAAGAGATCTGCAAAGAATTGAACAAGGAGTTTCAGTCAGTATTTACAGTAGAAAATACCCCACCCCCTCAGATTGCAGAGATAGAAGCTCAAGGGCCGGTATTAGAGAACATCAACCTTACAGCCACAGAGGTATGCAAAGCGCTGATGGATTTAGATGCTCATAAAGCTACAGTTCCTGATGACATATCCCCTCATGTACTTAAAAAATGCGCAAACTCAATATCAGTGGCACTAAGTATCATATTTAAAAAGTCACTGGAGTCAGGGGAGATTCCAAGATGCTGGAAACAAGCAAATGTGATACCTATCTTCAAAAAGGGAAGGAGGGATACGGCTCTGAACTATAGACCAGTTTCCTTGACCAGCATAGTTTGCAAAGTTATGGAGAAACTACTAAGGAAACATATCTCTCTTCACTTGGAATCCTTCACTTTTTGTCAGTGAGGCAACATGGCTTCAGAGAAGGTAGATCAACAGTAACAAACTTATTAGAATTTTATGATGAGGTAAGCCGAATCTTACAGGAAAGAGAGGGCTGGGCAGATTGCATATTCTTAGACTTCCAGAAAGCGTTTGACACTGTTCCACATGGGAGACTTATTAGGAAACTGCAAGCAATGGCTAGAATAGGTGGAAATGTCTTGGAATGGATAAAAACTTACTTAGAAGGAAGGGAACAGAGGGTTAGAGTAAGACACTCAGTGTCTGAATGGAGAAGAGTTAGTAGTGGAGTTCCACAGGGTTCAGTTTTAGGTCCACTTTTGTTCCTTGTATATGTAAATGACCTACCAGAGTCTGTAAATTCATTCATGAATATGTTTGTAGACGATGCAAAGATTGTGAAGAAAGTAAAAAACGAGAACAATGGTAAAGAACTTCAGGAGGATCTAAATAGTCTGCATGAGTGGTCAGAAAAGTGGCTAATAAAATTCACTGCTTCAAAATGTAAGGTAATGAGAATGGGTACAAGTGCAAGAAGGCCCAAGCTTGACTACTCGGTGGCTGGAGTACAACTTCAAGAGACAGAAAATGAGAGAGATCTAGGAGTAAACATACTGGCAGATTTGTTTCCAGAAATACATATAAATGACATAGTAAGGGCAGCATATGCATTCTTATCAAATGTAAGGGTAGTCTTCAGGCACATGGATAAGGCAATGTTAAAAAATATTTATGTAACCTATGTGAGGCCAAAACTCGAATATGCAGCCCCCTTTTGGAATCCACACTTGAAAAAGCACATAGCTAAGCTTGAAAAAGTTCAAAGACATGCCACGAAACTGGTGCCAGAAATATGCAATCTCAGTTATGATGAGAGGCTGAGGGAATTAGACTTACCATCACTCGAAGCTAGAAGATTGAGAGGGGATATGGTGACAGTCTTTAAATTCCTTCATGGTTATGATACAGTGGATAGGGATCAATATTTTGATATGGCTGGCTCTAGAACTAGAGGCCATAGTTTGAAGTTGCGTAAGAAAACTTCTTTGCAGGATGTAAGGAAATACTTTTTCAGTGTAAGAGTAGTTGATAATTGGAATTGGCTAATCGAGGAGGTAGTTAATGCTATCTCAATCCATAGTTTTAAGGACAGGTATGATAAGTATCACTAAGTATAAAATGGAACCAATCAGGAGACGGGAAGATACGAGCTTTGGGCTCCTTCCCGTAAACACAATTAGGTAAATACACTTAGAGAGGTTATACGATCTTTGGAGAAAACAAATAAGGCACAAAGGCAAGAAGGAAAAGAACTAGAAAAAGGAATAAAGGAGCTGGAAAGGTAAAACAGTGCACTAGAAACCAGAATTTCTCAGCAAGAAGATAGCAACAAATAGATGAATGGTAACCTGAATGAATTAAATGTTAGTTCACTGCTCTGTTCTGAGTGAGACGAGATTGCTGCTTGGCATGTCCAGATAAAGGAAAACATCAAACTGTTTAGAAGAGAGCTTCAAGAGCTGAACACGAAACATGATACCATAAAAACTTCCTTTGTAGATCCATTAAAGGGGAATGTGGCAGTAAAAGAGCCTGTGAGGGTGGTGGTACTGGATATCGTATAAACGGTTGACTATAAAGAAATAGTAGCAGAAAAAATGAAAGATGTTTTGATGGAAAGGGCTCATCCACTGACTAAACAGGCACTTGATAATGAGAAAACAGTGGTAATCTCAGGCATAAGTGAATCCCAGGAGTCACATGGCAGGGGAGACTTGAGCAAAATGAGGATAGAGTTTTAGACCTGATAAGGAAGCTTGGAGTATTATGTGGTCCAGAAGATTTTGTAAACATTCACCAACTTGATAAATATTCTAGGGATAGAAAGGAAAGACCAACGAAAGAAACCTTTGAGAGAGGGGACACATGTAGAGAAATATTGATGAGAAAAAAATAAAAGACCTTCAAGAAGTCAAAAGTATTCATCAGACCATACAGAACACGGGAAGAGATGGAAAGTATTGTACCCTTTAGCTTAAGGTACAAAACATAATATAATAGTAATGCAACTTATATAATAGTAGGTAGCCAAAATAGTAAATAGAAAAAATGCTTACCAGTGCTTATCAGAGGTTGGCCATTTGTTTACATCATCAGTTCAAAAGTTACTCGGGGAGAGGGTTAGGTTAGTGACTAACTACAGGATCTACATAGACGGAAATAAGAGTGAGATTAGGAAATATGAGGAACAGAGGCTATAGCAAGATACAGGCACTCTTAAGTCTTATGCCGGTCAGCACACGGTGGAGAGAGAAAGCAGTCGCTCGTATGATGATTCTTACTCTTCTTCTCTCTTTACATGCAGGATATCATTTGGATGTCAGTAGAAATAGTTTAGTAACAATTTATATTTAAATTATATTGCACCCCTCCACCTTTAAGATACAAATTCCCTCCCTTCCTCCCCCAATTTAGATATAAAATTAGAGGTTTAACCTGTCCACCAGTTTCATGACACGAGAAGACCTACGTGGACTACCCTGCAACTGGGGCATTGTTTCTACAGGAGCATTACCCAGGCTCTCAAGGGCAGTATCAGATGTACCTGCAGGAATGTCAACACTAATAGTTGGAGGCTTAGGGGAATGGGGACTTGTAGGGACAATAACTTCAGCATTAATTTCAGGTGGAAGCTGATTCCTTGGAATAATCTGGTCTTGGTGCCTCTTAACTACACCTGAGGGTATAGAACATCTATAGGATAGGGAACCAGTTTCTTCTGTGACAACAGATGGAATCCCCTTAGGACATCGATTAGCATAATTTCGAATCATTACAGTGGAGTCTGGAGAGAGTTGGACCTTCCTAGGTTCCTTAGAGTATAATTGATTTTGAGCTTGCTGACGCTCGTGAACTTTACCAGAAATACTCTTACCAGGCCACAATAAATCTAACTGAGAATGTAGACGTCAACCAAACATGAGTTCAGCTATCGAAACACCAGTTGTAGAAAGAGGTGTTAGATGATAGTCAAACACAAACTTGTCAATAAACAACTGAACGTCAGCAGAAGACAATTTCTTAAGTGATCACTAAAAAGTCTGAATCATCCTCTCAGATAGTCCACTAGTACTTGGTTGATAAATATCTGTCGTGATATTCCTGAGACCACGGTACTGAATAAAGTCCTGGAATTCCTGCAAAGTAAAACAGGGTCCATTATCTGAAACAATACAAATAGGTAATTCAAATTGTGCAAATGAATGTTGTAGGCAACTGATAGTTTTATAGAAGTAGTACCTTTTGTGTGATAGATATCTACCCACTTAGAATGAGCATCAACAATTATCAAGAAATAGCGACCATCAACAGGGCCTGCATATTCTACATGAATGTGGTGCCATGGGTAAGTAGGCCACTCCCATGGATGAAGTTCTGTTTTAGGAGGATTCGCTCTATGCGACAAGCAATCAGGGCAAGAGTTGCACAATTCTTCCAAATCCTTATCAAGATCAGGCCACCATAGGTAGCTTCTATCAAGTTCTCTTATATGAGACAAACCCGCATGAGATGAATGTAGCTCACTCATGACTCTAGGTCTGAGTTTAGGAGGTACAACGACACGAGAACTGCAAAGAAGACAGCCATTCTGTAAGGAGAGTTCATTTTTTCTTCAAACATAAGGTGTAAGATTCGGGTCTCCAGTAGAAGATGTAGGCCATCCAAGTTCACAAAACTTGAATACTTTAGATATAGTAGGATCCTTATTAGTTTCTTTATGGATATGTTCACTCATAATAGGTGAGGAATTTAGAAAATTAACAAGCTCATGCCACTTTGAAGAAATAGGAGTGCCCTCAGTAGTTCCACTAGACTCATTAGACAGCAGCAAATTAATTAAAGTATCCGTGGTACCAAGTAAAGCACCGGACCTATGACGCAAAGTGAAATTATAACTCTGAATTAGCAGAGACCATCTCTGATATTCAACCAGAAGCCATAGGTGGAATATGCTTTGAAGGAGAAAAGATACCAAGCATTGGTTTATAGTCTGTAATGACAGTAAATTTAGCTTATCCCCATAAATTGTAGTGGATTTTTTGCAATGCATGGACCATTGTGAGGGCTTCCTTCTCTAGTTCAGAGTAATTGCGTTCTGTCGTAAAAAGAGCATGGGAGACAAAACAGATGGATCTCTGAGCATTATAAATCAAATGGCACAAGACACCACCTATACCATAGGCACTACTGTCTGCTACTTCTACCAGTGGCAATTTTGGATCAAAGTGCACAAGGGCATCAGAAATAAGTAGAATCTCTTTACATTTCTTGAAGAAATTCTCTTGCTGAGCACCCCACGACCACAGAGTGTTAGCTTTTAACAACCTCTTCAAAGGTTCTAGCAAAGTAGCCGCTTGAGGAAGAATATGTCCATAGAAATTGATTAAACCTAGGTAGGCTGTCAGCTATGTAGTATTTGTAGGAGCTGGAGCTTTAGAAATAGCTTTTACTTTGTCTTCGGTAGGGTGGATAGCCTTTTTGCCAAGTTTATATCCAAGATAGGTTACACTAGGAACTCCAATATGACACTTGTCCAGTTTCAGCTTCAGGACAGCTGACTGGAGTTTAGAGAGTATTAGTCTGCCATGCTCTTCTCTCATTGAGCCTTTAATTAGTATGTCACCTAAGTTCAGACTGACACCTTCGATACCCCGCAACAACTCCTCCATCGCACGTTGACATATAATGGGTGCAGAAGAAATACCAAACCTTGAATCATTATATTGAAATAACCTACAATGAGTGTTGATGACAGTATACTGTTTAGACTGATCATCTAGGCATAGTTTAGCATATGCTTGACTCATGTCAAGCTTAGAAAATATAATGCCGCCAGCTAGGTTACTGAATAAATCATGTATAGAAGGTATAGGATATGTGTCCATACTAACTGCTCTATTGACTCTGAGCTTGTAATCCCCACAGAGTCTAATACTACTCACCCTTTTGCACTGGAACAACAGGTGCTGCACAAGGACTATTAGAAATAGGAGAAATGATACTTTTTTCCTGTAGACAGCTAAGCTCTTTATTAACTATCTCTCTGAGGGTATATGGTACTGTACAAGCCTGGCAAAATTTAGTAGGAACTGAAGGATCTACTACAATAGCAAAAGATTTACCTTAATAGCATCTAAGACCTTCAGAACGCAACTGGGGAAATTCACCCTTTAGCTTATCTGTCCTTGCAGCAACAGTATTTAGGGTGTCACTACTGATAATCTTTAACTGACTGCCTAAATCTCTACCAAGAAGACATGGTCCAGATTCTTTAACTACAACCACTCCGACTTTACAAGAATATGAACAGTTCTTAAGTTTAACAGTGACTGAAGTCTCACCAATTACAGTGAGTGGAGAACCACCATAGACATTTAGATTCACAATAGAATGACCTAGCACAGGTCTTTTAGCAATTTCAGGTCAATTTCTCCCACACTGATCCTTAGGGATAATAGTAGCTGCAGTACCAGAATCTAGTTCCATTGGTACTTCCTTGTCATTTAGACATACTTTAATCACAGTAGGTTTACTAGGTACATGATTCTTTTTGTTTAACCCATGTTCATTGCAGATCTCGAGTTACCTGACTTGGAAGCATGACACATGGGCTTAATATGTCTCTTGCGCTTGCACGAATATCAAACAGCATCCTTAAAAGGACAGTCATTCTTCCAATGTAGTTTGCCACCACCACTGCAAGGAGAATTGGGTACATTAGGCTTAGCAGCAGTCTGAAATTTACTAGTTTCAGAATGTTTAAATTTACCTTTAGATGAAGAATTATCCATATGGTTATGAGACATTTGAGACTTAGTGCATACCTTATATTCGGTAGTACTACTACCCATAGCTTGTACATCTCTCTGCGCTGCTTCACGCACTGTAGAAATTTCCACAGCTCTAGCAAAAGTAAGATCAGCCTCAGCTAGCAAGATCTGCTGAGTTTTATTATTAGACAGTCCCATGACAAATCTATCCCTTAACATGTCATTTAAAGTAGTACCAAAATCACAAGTATGATCCAACTTTGACGCAGCAACAAAATCAGATATTGATTCACTAGATTTCTGTGATCTAGAATGGCATTTAAAATGTTTGTAAATCAAAATTACTTTAAGCTTAAAGTGAGTTTTGAGCGCTGTTTTAATCCTATCATAATACAACTAGCAGGGTCTTCTGGAGAAAATAACTTCTTAGCTAACTTGTAAACTTTAGGACCAACCAAAGTTAAGAAGGCAGGGACAATCTTTTCACCTCTTACATCATTAACAGTAAAATATAAATCAACTCAACTATAATAAGACTCAAAATCCTCTACATTAGGATCAAAATTAGATATGCTTCCAATCCATGATGCCATTGTACCGGTAGTATATAAGTAGCATTCAATGCACAAAAATATATACATAAAATAGCATAATACAAAGTTAAATATACAATTTTGGCTAGGTAGGTTAGCATGGCACAAAATCGAATATTTACTCCTGACGTAGGCTAGTTAATGAACAAGAAAACAATCAGGAATGCACAATATGCATAGGCTACAATAGGTTAGATTAGGCACTGTGATAACCAGTGCAGTACCTGGTAGGTTAGACAAAATTAGGTTATCTACAGGCTAAGATACTGTTAAGATCGACGGGCTAAGGCTAAGCTATTGTTAGGTTCAATAGCATAGGTTACCGGTAGGTTCGATAATTACGGGAAAAGAAATAAATAAATCCTCATCGCCAGTATTGCACCCTTTAGCTTAAGGTATGAAACATGGTATAATAGTAATAGAAATAATATAATAGTAGGTAGCCAAAATAGTAAATAGGAAAAACTTACCAGTGCTTTTCGGAGGTTGGCCATTTGTTTACATCATTAGTTCAATAGTTACTCAGGAAGAAGGATAGGTTAGTGACTAACAACGGGATCTACGTAGACGGACGTAAGAGTGAGATTAGGATATATGAGGAATAGAGGCTAGAGCGAGACACAGGCACTGTTAGGTTTTGTGCCGGTCAACACACACGGCAGAGCAGGATTCAATTCAATTCAATTCAAAAAATTTATTGACATGATAGGAAATTACATCAAATGGAGCTTGTAGAGCAGGAGAGTGGTCACTCGTACAATGGTTCTTACTCTTCTTCTATTTTTGCATGTATGATTTCATTCGGTGTCAATAGAAACAGTTTTGTAATCATTTATATTTAGACTATTACAGAAAGGATAAGAAACTTGTTGCAAGAGCCTAGAAGGTTAAACAAGGAAAGAAATGAAGAAGAGAAGAAAAATTTTTGTTTCAGAGTTCTTCCAAACAAAGGGGGGATAAAGAAGATAATGAATGAAGATCAGGGAATGGGGCCTAATTAAGATTGCTGTACACTACTGTTGATGGAATAGCTGGTAAGGCAGTAGAATTAAAGGATAGGATTCCCAATAGTAAGGCAGATATAGTAGCTGTTACAGAGACTAAGTTAAGTGAGGACATAAACAGTATCACAGTTTTTCCTAAGGGCTTCCGGATATTAAGGTTTGAAAGATCTGAGAGGACTGAAGGAGGGATAGCACTGCTCATAAAGTGAAAGTTTTCAGGTTGAAGAAATAAATTTTGCTATAGAAATTGAGTTCAAGGAATTTCTTGCTGCTCGCATAAATACTGCTTCAGAGAACATTATAATAACTGGGTATGTAACCCACCAAGGAGTCAACATAGACTAGAAGTTGATGAGGAAGGTTATATAGGTATTACTGAAGTCATAAACTCAGTTGTTAACATTGCACGGGAGAGAAAATGTAGGATTTATGATTATGAGAGATTTTAATCATAGAGAGATAGAGTTGATAAATCTTGACCCACACTGTGGAGAGGAATCATTCTGGGAGAGATTCCTTGATTGCGTACAAGGGAATTTCCTATACCGACATGTACTGGCATAAACGAGGGCCAGGGATGGGGATGAGCCATTGCTGCTTGACCTAGTATTCAATGATAATGTTTTGGATATTGAAAATATTGAGTATGAATCACCAATTGGAAAGAGTGACCACTGTGTGTTGTTGATGGAGTATATCATTGAAGATGTTCTACTTGAAAGTAGAGGCACAGAGGACATGAGGAGGAACTTCTCGAAAGGAGATTACATCAAATTAATGAGCATTTTGCAGTTATTGACTGGAGGACCTTATTTAACAACAAATCTGTACAAGAAATGTACAACATTATTTTGTGAGGAATATGGAAAGATAGTAAATTGTTGCATACCCTCCACTACAATAGGAGTTATTCATGCCAGAGAAATTGTTCTAATGAGTGTAAGAGAGCTGAAGAGTGGAGAGATAAATGCTGGAAAAGGTACAGGAGGAGAAAAATCACAAATGCATGGCAGACTTATAAAAGAGCAAGAAATTATTACCTAAGTAAAAGAAGAGAGGTAGAGAGGAACTAGGAAAAGGATATCACCAAGAAGGCTAAAGAAAATGCCAAACTTTCCCATAGCTTTATCAGAGGAAAACTGAAGGTAAAGGAACAATTTTTAAAACCGTAAATTAGTCTAAATATAATTTGTTACTAAACTATTTCTATGGATGTCCGAATGAAATCTTACATGTAAAAAGAAGAAGAGTAAGAACCATTATACGAGCGACTGTGCTCCCACTCCCCCACGCATTGTTGACTGGCATAAGACCTAAGTACCTGTGTCGCACTCTTGCCTTTATTCCTCCAAATATCACCATGTAGTACCTTTATCCCTCATATTTCCTAATCTCACTCTTACTTCCTTCTAAGCATATCCCGTAGTTAGTCACTTACCTAACCTTCTCCCTGAGTCACTATTTAACCTGGTGATGTAAACAAATGGCCAACCCCAGATAAGCACTGGTAAGCATTTTTCCTATTTACTATTTTGACTACCTACTATTATATTATTTGTATTACTATTATATTATGTTTCGTACCTTAAGTTAAAGGGTACTATAGAAACTAATGAGAACAGATGAAAGCACCATTGAGACAGATGACGAGATCTGTGAAGAATTGAACAAGGAGTTTCAGGCAGTATTTACACCAGAGAATACCCCGCCCCCTCAGATTGCAGAGATAGGAGCTCATGGGCCGATATTAGAGAACATCATCTTTTCAGCCACAGAGGTATGCAAAGCGTTGATGGAGTTAGATGCTCATAAAGCTACTGGGCCTGATGATATATTCCCCTATGTACTTAAGAAATGTGCTAAATCAATATCATCGGCACTATGTAATTGTAATTTCCTATTTGTGTTTACGGGAAAGAGTCCAAAGCTCGTATCTTCCAGTCTCCTCATCGGTTCCATTTTATACTTAGTGATACTTATCATACCTGTCCTTAAAACTATGGATTGAGATAGCATTAACTACCTCCTCGCTTAGCCATTTCCAATTATCAACTACTTTTACACTGAAAAAGTTTTTCCTTACATCCTGCAAAGAAGTTTTCTTACGAAGCTTCAAACTATGACCTCTACTTCTAGAGCCAGCCATATCAAAATATCGATCCCTATCCACTCTATCATAACCATGAAAGAATTTAAAGACTGTCACCATATCCCCCCTCACTCTTCTAGCTTTGAGTGATGGTAAGTCTAATTCCCTCAGCCTCTCATCATAACTGAGATTGCGTATTTCTACCACCAATTTCGTGGCATGTCTTTGAACTTTTTCAAGCTTAGCTATGTGCTTTTTCAAGTTTGGATTCCAAAAGGGGGCTGCATATTCGAGTTTTGGCCTCACATAGGTTACATAAATATTTCTCAACATTTCCTTGTCCATGTGCCTGAAGGTTACCCTTACATTTGATAAAAAATGCGTATGCTGCCCTTACTATGCCATCTATATGTATTTCTGGAGACAAATCTGCCAGTATGTTTACTCCTAGATCTCTCTCATTTTCTGTCTCTTGAAGTTGTACTCCAGCCACCGAGTAGTCAAGCTTGGGCTTTCTTGCACTTGTACCCATTCTCATTACCTTTTATTTTGAAGTATTGAATTTCATTAGCCACTTTTCTGACCACTCATGCAGACTATTTAGATCTTCCTGAAGTTCTCTACCGTTGTTCTCGTTTTTTACTTTCTTCACAATCTTTGCATCATCTGCAAACTTATTCGTGAATGAATTTACAGACTCTGGTAGATCATTTACATATACAAGGAACAAAAGTGGCCCTAAAACTTAACCCTGTGGAACTCCACTACTAACTCTTCTCCATTCAGACACTGAGTGTCCTACTCTAACCCTCTGTTCCCTTCCTTCTAAGTAAGTTTTTATCCATTCCAAGACATTTCCATCTATTCTAGCCATTGCTTGCAGCTTCCAAATAAGTCTCCCATGTGGAACAGTGTCAAACGCTTTCTGGAAGTCTAGGAATATGCAATCTGCCCAGCCCTCTCCTGTAAGATTCGGCTTACCTCATCATAAAATTCTAATAAGTTTGTTACTGTTGATCTACCTTCTCTGAAGCCATGTTGCCTTACTGACAAAATGTTGAAGGATTCCAAGTGAAGAGAGATATGTTTCCTAAGTAGTTTCTCCATAACTTTGCAAACTATGCTGGTCACGGAAACTTGTCTATAGCTTAGAGCCGTATCCCTCCTTCCCTTTTTGAAGATAGGTATCACATTTGCTTGTTACCAGCATCTTGGAATCTCCCCTGACTCCAGTGACTTTTTAAATATGATACCCAGTGCCACTGATATTGAGTTTGCGCATTTTTTAAGTACATGAGGGAATATGTCATCAGTATCATATTTGAAAAGTCGCTGGAAACAGGGGAGGTTCTAAGACGCTGGAAACAAGCAAACGTGGTACCTATCTTCAAAAAGGGAAGGAGGGATACAGCTCTAAACAATAGACGTGTTTCCATGACCAGCATAGTTGGAAAATTTATGGAGAAACTACCAAGAAAACACATCTCTCTTCACTTGGAATCCTTCAACTTTTTGCCAGTGAGACAACATGGATTCATAGAAGGAAGATCAACAGTAACAAACTTTTTAAAATTTTATGATGAGGTGAGCCAAATCTTACAGGAAAGAGAGGGCTGGGCAGATTGCATATTCCTAGACTTCCAGAAAGTATTTCACATGGTCCCACATGGGAGACTTATTAAGAAACTGCAACAATGGGGAGAATATGTGGAAATGCCTTTGAATGGAAAAAAAAACTTACCTAGAAGGAAGGGAACAGAGGGTTAGAGTAAGACACTCAGTATCTGAATGGAGAAGAGTTAGTAGCGGAGTTCCAGAGGGCTCAGTTTTAGGGCCACATTTATTCCTTGTATATGTAAATTACCTACCAGTGTCTGTAATTCATTCTTGAATAGTTTGCAGATGATGCATAGATTGTGAAGAAAGTAAAAGACGAGAACAGTTGTAGAGGACTTCAGTAAGACCTAAATAGTCTACATGAGTGGTCAGAAAAATGGCTAATGAATTTCAATACTTCTAAGTGTAAGGTAATGAGAATGGGTACAAATGCAAAAAGGCCCAAGCGTGACAACCATATGGCAGGGGCAGAACTTCATGAGATAGAGAATGAGAGAGATCTAGGAGTAAACATATTGGCAGATTTGTCTCCAGAAATGTATATAAATTGCATAGTAAGGACAGCATATGCTTTCTTAGCAAATGTAAAGGTAGCCTTCAGGCACATAGACAAGGAAATATTCAGAAATATTTATGTAAAGATAACCTATGTGAGTCCAAAGCTTGAATAAGAAGCCCCTTTTTGGAATTCACACATCAAATAGCATGTAGTCAAGCTGCAAAAAATTCAAAGACATGCCATGAAACTGGTGTCAGAAATACGCAATCTCAGTTATGATGAGAGGCTGAGGAAATTAAACTTACCATCACTCGAAGCTAGAAGAATTAGGGGGATATGGTGACTGTTTTTAAATTCCTTTATGGCTTTGACAGAGTAGATAGGGATCGATATTTTCATATGGCTGGCTCTAGAACTAGAGATCATAGTATGAAGCTTCGTAAGAAAACTTTTTAGCAGGATGTAAGGAAGTATTTTTCAGTGTAAGAGTAGTTAATAACAGGAATTCGCTAAGCAGAGAGGTAGTTAATGCTAATGCAATCCATAGTTTTAAGGACAAGTGTGATAAGTATCACTAAGTACAAAAATGGAACTGTCCAGAAGAAGGGAAGTTACGAGCTTTGGGCTCTTTCCCTTAAGCACAATTAGGTAATTACAATTAGGTAGTTATGTAACTCGGGGACCACGTAAACCAGAGACCCCCTGTATTTGTTGTATATTAACACAAAACTTAATTTTTTATTTTTATAATGTCTTCATTTGGCCAATGCCCATTACCAACTATACTTTATTTTAAAAAAAAAGAGTGGTCACTATGGCAAAGTGGTAGCATCCCTGACTTTTAGGTGGCAGTTTGAGGGTTCACGGCCCGCAACATTCTGAGGTTAGAAAGGGGATTCACTCAGGGTTATCACATCTGCCAAAACCAAAGTCCTTCACTAGAAGGCACTGTCCTAGCCCTTAGTAGAAAAGGGAGTCCATGACATAAAATCAAAACAAGCAAACAAACTTGATATGTAAAAGTACTCTCTTACATCTTGCACAGAGGGATACCTTATGAAACTTCTTCTATGCCAGCTATAGAAATGGCTATCACGCTCTGCTTAGGCAACTTTATGTACATAGCCTATATACATAATATCCTTGATACCCCTTAGTAGGGAGGTTGCTGACCTAATCACCTCACTCCTGATATCTCGGGAATTTGGTGATGAAGGATTGCCACAATTCCTCTTTCCTCCATTGCCACATCACTTTTGTCATCCACATTGTAAGTGGAATAAAGTTCAGCATTTCAGCTGTATCCATCCATATCTCATCCCACACACTATTTCTTCAAACTTCAACACTTCCTCCTTAAAACACCTCCATTCTTTTTGCAAACCCACATTAACCCTCTCTTCAGCTGTATTCTACACATTCCTAAGACTTACCTGATACTCACATTCTCAGCATTTCAGCTGTATCCACCCATATCTCATCCCACACACTACGTCTTCACACTTCAAACACTTCCTCCTTCAACACATCTTCCTTAAAACACTCATTCTTATTGCAGTCCCACCTTAACCCTCTCTTCAAATATATTCTACACTTTCCTAAGACTTACCTGATACTCACATTCTTTACGTTTTCATTCAGCTTAATTACTTTGACCATTTCTCTTTCTCAATCTCTTCTCTCTTTCCACTTTCATTCACTCTCAATCTTCCTTCAATCAGATGATGGGCAAACATGACTCTATTTTCTCCTCTCAACACATTAACATCCAAAACTCTGCCACACACCGTCTTGGCTATTACAGTATAATCCATTACTGATCTATTAAGCACTGTAACATTATTTGACTCATATATTTTTGTACATATATATTTTGCAAACACAAAGTCAGCAATCACTCATTCCCTCTCACCTTGCAACGCACATCATTTCTCTGTAGTCCATTCCTTCCAAACACATAATACTTCCAAGTTTCATTATTTACTTGTTCATCTCTTAATGTAACATTCGAAGTGCCCATCAACACAGCATTCACATTTCCAGAATTTCTAAACAAGCAGATAAAAACAAACAGCTGAATGACAACCTAAATGAATTAGAAGTTAGTTCCCTGCTCTCTTCTGAGAGAGACGAGATTGCTGCTTGGAATGTCCAGATTAAGGAAAACATTGAACGGTTTAGAAAGGAGTTCCAGGAGCTGAATATGGAACATGATGCCTTGAAAACTTCCTTTGCTGATGCACTAAAGGGGAATGTGGAAGTAAAAGAGGCTGTAAAGGTGGTGGCACTGGAAAACATACAAACAGTTGACTATAAAGAGACAGTAATCGAAAAATTGAAAGATGTTGTGATAGAAAGGTCAAACCCACTGATCAAACAGGCACTTAATAAAGAGAAGACAGTGGTAATCTCAGGCATATGCGAATCCCAGGAGCCAACATGGCAGGGGAGACTTAAAGAAAATAAAGCTAGGGTTATAGACCTCATAAGAAAGCTTGGAGTAGTTTGTGGTCCTGAGGATATTGTAAACATTCACCAACTAGGTAAATATTCGAGGAAAGGAAAGCCGAGACCAACAAAAGTAACCTTTGAGAGAGGGGAAACATGTAGGGAAATATTGTTGAGAAAAAAGGTCTAAAACACCTTCAAGAATTCAAAGAAGTGTTCATTAGACGATACAGAACACAGGAAGAGATGGGAAAGATCAAAAACTTGTTGCAAGAGGCAAGAAGGTTAAATGAGGAAAGAAATGAAGAAGAGAAGAAAAATTTTCATTTCAGAGTTCTTCTAGACAGAGGGGAGATAGAGAAGATAATGACAGAAGATCAGGGGATGGGGCCTCATTAAGATTGCTATACACAAATGCTGATGGATATAGCTGGTAAGGCAGTAGAATTAAAAGATAGGATTCACAACAGTAAGGCAGATATAGTAGCAATTACAGAGACTAAGTTGAGTGAGGACATAAACAGTTTCACAGCTCTTCCTAAGGGCTTCAGAATATTAAGGGTTGAAAGATCTGAGAGGACTGGTGGAGGGATAGCACAGCTCATAAGTGAAAGGATTCAAGTTGAAAAAATAAACTTGGCTATAGAAAGTGAGTTCAAGGAATTTCTTGTTGCTCGCATAAATACTGTGTCAGAGAGCATTATAATAACTGTTGTATATAACCCACCAATGAACCAGAATAGGCTAGAAGTTTATGAGGAAAGTCATATAGGTACTATTGAAGTCATAAACTCAGTTGTTAACATGGCACGGGAGAGAAAATGTAGGAGTTTGATTATGGGAGATTTTAATCATAAAGAGATAGGTTGGATAAATCTTGACCCACACAGTGGTGAGGACTCATTCGGGGCAAGATTCCTAGATTGCGTACAAGGGAATTTCCTACACCAACATGTAATGGAACCAACGAGGGCCAGGGGTGGGGATGAGCCATCACTACTTGATCTAGTATTCACAGATAATGTGTTGGATATTGAAAAAATTGAGTATGAACCACCAGTTGGAAAGAGTGACCACTGTGTGTTGTTGATGGAGTATATCATTGAAGATATTCTTCCTGAGAGTAGAGGCACTGAGGACACGAGGCTGAACTATCCGAAAGGAGATTACATCAAAATGAATGAGCTTTTTGCTGTTATTGACTGGAGAACCTTATTTTACAACAAATCTGTACAAGAAATGTATGACATCTTTTGTGAGAAATATGGGAAGATAGTACATTGCTGCATACCTGTCACCATAGTAGGTGTAATTCATGCCAGAGAGAAATGGTTCGATAATGAGTGTAAAAGAGCTAAGGAGTGGAGAGACAAATGCTGGAAAAGGCATAGGAGGAGAAAAAACATAAATGCCTGGCAAACCTACAAAAGAGCAAGAAATGACTACCTAAGTAAAAGAAGAGAAGCAGAGAGAGACTTTGAGAGTGACATCACCAGGAAGGCTAAAGAAAATCCCAAGCTTTTCCACAGCTTTATAAGAGGAAAACTGAAGGTAAAAGAACAGGTTTTAAGGCTAAAGAGAGCGGGTGGAAGCATCACTGAGACGGATGAAGAGATCTGCAAAGAATTGAACAAGGGGTTTCAGTCAGTATTTACAGTAGTAAATACCCCACCCCCTCAGATTGCAGAGATAGAAGCTCAAGGGCCGGTATTAGAGAACATCAACCTTACAGCCACAGAGGTATGCAAAGCGCTGATGGATTTAGATGTTCATAAAGCTACAGGTCCTGATGACATATCCCCTGCACAAACTCAATATCAGTGGCACTGGGTATCATATTTAAAAAGTCACTGGAGTCAGGGGAGATTCCAAGATGCTGGAAACAAGCAAATGTGATACCTATCTTCAAAAAGGGAAGGAGGGATACGGCTCTGAACTATAGACCAGTTTCCTTGACCAGTATAGTTTGCAAAATTATGGAGAAACTATTAAGGAAACATATCTCTCTTCACTTGGAATCCTTCAACTTTTTGTCAGTGAGGCAACATGGCTTCAGAGAAGGTAGATCAACAGTAACAAACTTATTAGAATTTTATGATGAGGTAAGCCGAATCTTACAGGAAAGAGAGGGCTGGGCAGATTGCATATTCCTAGACTTCCAGAAAGCGTTTGACACTGTTCCACATGGGAGACTTATTAGGAAGCTGCAAGCAATGGCTAGAATAGGTGGAAATGTCTTGGAATGGATAAAAACTTACTTAGAAGGAAGGGAACAGAGGGTTAGAGTAAAACACTCAGTGTCTGAATGGAGAAGAGTTAGTAGTGGAGTTCCACAGGGTTAAGTTTTAGGTCCACTTTTGTTCCTTGTATATGTAAATGATCTACCAGAGTCTGCAAATTCATTCATGAATATGTTTGCAGATGATGCAAAGATTGTGAAGAAAGTAAAAAACGAGAACAATGATAGTGAACTTCAGGAAGATCTAAATAGTCTGCATGAGTGGTCAGAAAAGTGGCTAATGAAATTCAGTACTTCAAAATATAAGGAAATGAGAATGTGTACAAGTGCAAGAAGGCCCAAGCTTGACTACTCGGTGGCTGGAGTACAACTTCAAGAGACAGAAAATGAGAGAGATCTAGGAGTAAACATACTAGCAGATTTGTCTCCAGAAATACATATAAATGCCATAGTAAGGGCAGCATATGCATTCTTATCAAATGTAAGGGTAGCCTTCAGGCACATGGACAAGGAAATGTTCAGAAATATTTATGTAACCTATGTGAGGCCAAAACTCGAATATGCAGCCCTCTTTTGGAATCCACACTGAAAAAGCTCATAGCTAAGTTTGAAAAAGTTCAAAGACATGCCACGAAATTGGTGGTAGAAATACGCAATCTCAGTTATAATGAGAGGCTGAGGGAATTAGACTTACCATCACTCGAAGCTAGAAGATTAAGGGGGGATATGGTGACAGTCTTTAAATTCCTTCATGGTTATGATAGAGTGGATAGGGATCGATATTTTAATATGACCGGCTCTAGAACTAGAGGTCATAGTTTGAAGCTTCGTAAGAAAACTTCTTTGCAGGATGTAAGAAAATACTTTTTCAGTGTAAGAGTAGTTGATAATTGGAATTGGCTAAGCTATCTCAATCCATAGTTTTAAGGACAGGTATGACAAGTATCACTAAGTATAAAATGAAACCGATGAGGAGACGGGAAGATACGAGCTTTGGGCTCTTTCCCGTAAACACAATTAGGTAATTACAATTAGGTATGTAGTATAGTGGGTTACTATTCCACCTGAGTTATAATTATGGTAGCGTAGATGATGATCAGCATTTTCTTTATATTGACTTATTTGTTAGCGTACATCTATGTACTCAGAGCTCCCATTACTACAGTTCCTGTCACGACTAATTCCTGATTTCCGCCCCCAAGGGGGGGCTAGCTAAGCTGTGCTGCGTTACGTCTGCTCCTAGCAAGGCCCGGTCTCTAACTGATGCTTTACAGTTACTCAGGGCATTCTGTAGGGTATTCGAGGGCGTCGTGACATCACTGCCACATTTAGGCATGTCTGAAATGCCTTGTGAAGTTATACGCATCTTTAATATGCCTTACGACACTCACCACCACCAAACTGAAATACCTCATATTACAGACTGAAACATCAATACTTCCATGAGTCTTAAAATTTTCCAACTATCATTATTTTACAAAAAAGGGGCAGAGCTATCTAAGAAACTGATTTATGAAACTATTATAATCTCATACAATTATCTAAACAGATTACAGTAATACTAAAATTTCTATGCAAAGAACTGACAGAGAAATGTATATTCTTTATCATAAGCATTGTAATCCAAATCACAAACTCAAACTTACGTATTCTTAATTGCAACATATAGCTAAAAAGCATTGGCAAAATCACTTACGAACAAAGCTAATAAAGCTATTTCATTAATCAAACAGTACACAATACATTTGGACATGAGGTATGGAATTACTTCTGAAACAAAAAAATTTTTACGGTGTGAAAAGTTAAAAACATTCACAAGTACAATATGCAATTACTCTTCAAGGACAAACTGATATGAGAACTTAATGATCACAGTGATTCAAACAATGATAATGCTAAAGCAAAACAATGATAATATCTAAGAAAAACAATGATATTATTTAGGCAGAAAACAACTTATTATGATTTGTGCAAATTGTATAGTCTATCAATGGTACTTATTCTAAAAAAAAAAAAAAGTTATCTCTAAAGGAGAGTCTGAGTTTTCGCTTAAAATTATCTTAAAGCTAGCAAAACAAAAAATAAAAAACATATAAATTGTCTTTTCGCACAGTGGTCAAAGACGGTGGGGACATTTTCTTTCCCATTTTTTCAATTTTAATGCGTGGGAGGACATACTTTTAAATTTAACTAATAAGGGATTTTCCATACCCATCCTTTCTCTTTTCACGAAAATTAGGACACGAATGGGGATTCCCTTCACTAAAGTTAGGACATGTATAGGGATTTTTTTCTTTCTGTTTGGATCCCATCAATTCGTTTACGTGGCTTCTAAGGTGTTATTAAGATGTTTTAAAAGACTTCTGTTTCCTCTCTCTTTTCACTAAAGTTAGGACATGTATAGGGATTTTTTTTTCTTTCTGTTTGGATCCCATCAATTTGTTTACGTGGCTTCTAAGGTGTTATTAAGATGTTTTAAAAGATTTCTGTTTCCTCTCTCTCTTTGCTCATGAAATTCTTGCTAGGCGTTATATAACGGTATCCATGTGTCCTCTCCTTTTCAGTCCCCCGCCGTCTTCACTGCAGGCCCAGGTTCGTACACTACCACAAATTATCTTCTTCCTAAGATTGGCAAGACAAAAAGGAAGCAATCGATGCATCTTCTGAACCCCTCCAGCCTGGCTTTTTCGTCCTACCTTCGGGCCGATCTTGACTAAGACCACCACTGTAGGAGACCTGCAACGTCACAGCGATTTCTCTTCAGTACTGCAATACACACGTACCTTCGAAGTAGACCTCAGGATGAAAATTTTAACCTATGTCACTAATACAGTTGTAAGAAAGGTTCCCTATGACTTCGGGGTACCAACAATGGCCATACTTTGCCTCCCCTGCAACTGCAAGTGCTTGCAATCTCTATTCAGTGGGCAACAGGGACTTGTTTGATAGAGAGCAAAATCTAAAGACTTTTAGAACTTGCAGGTTGGGGCTGCCTGGAAATAGGGTGGTGATGGAAGGTATGTGTCTACACAACTAGATTATTATTCCAAGATACTTAGGACTTAGCTGAGTAACTGATACATAATATTACTTTACTATAGACATCAAAAAGAACTATCATTAAATGCTGAGAAAAGCCACTAAAGAAATATTCTTATTAGCAGTGGCTACAGTAATATCAAGCATTAATTCAGATAAAAGATACAAATCATCAGGTTACTGCTGATTGCATTTCAAAAATAATAATTAGCAACAGGCCATTGAGAGATAGCAACAGTAACAGTCAACATAATAATAACATTACTAATAATCATGATCATAATAAGAATAATAAAAAAAAATGAAATAAAAATACTAAATCAGGAATAGCCATATATATATATATATATATATATATATATATATATATATATATATATATATATATATATATATATATATATATATATATATATATATATATATATATATATAAAGGAGACTGGCATTCAGTAGTAAGAACAGAGTTCTATACGTATATTTCATAGTAATGCTCATTGTAACAGTCTCTTTTACTACTCAAATTCCTGCTGTCATAATATACATACATATATATATATATATATATATATATATATATATATATATATATATATATATATATATATATATATATATATATATATAGAGAGAGAGAGAGAGAGAGAGAGAGAGAGAGAGAGAGAGAGAGAGAGAGAGAGAGAGAGAGAGAGAGAGAGAGAGAGCATAAACGGCCACTTTCGGGCTCCCTTTTTTCTTTTTCTTTTTTTTCTTTTTAGGATGGGATAGGATAGGAGGGGAAAAAAGGGGAGTGAATTAAGGATATAAGGGAATTGGAGGGAAAAGCACGAAAATTAAATAAAGTAAGAGATAATGAAAGAGAGTTTTGTCTATTCTCTAAACAGTTGTGATTACCTAATTGTGTTTACGGGAAAGAGCCCAAAGCTCGTATCTTCCCGTCTCCTCATCGGTTCCATTTTATACTTAGTGCTACTTATCATACCTGTCCTTAAAACTATGGATTGAGATAGCATTAACTACCTCCTCGCTTAGCCAATTCCAATTATCAACTACTCTTACACTGAAAAAGTATTTCCTTACATCCTGCAAAGAAGTTTTCTTACGAAGCTTCAAACTATGACCTCTACTTCTAGAGCCAGCCATATCAAAATATCGATCCCTATCCACTCTATCATAACCATGAAGGAATTTAAAGACTGTCACCATATCCCCCCTCACTCTTCTAGATTCGAGTGATGGTAAGTCTAATTCCCTCAGCCTCTCATCATAACTGAGATTGCGTATTTCTGGCACCAGTTTCGTGGCATGTCTTTGAACTTTTTCAAGCTTAGCTATGTGCTTTTTCAAGTGCGGATTCCAAAAGGGGGCTGCATATTCGAGTTTTGGCCTCACATAGGTTACATAAATATTTCTGAACATTTCCTTGTCCATGTGCCTGAAGGCTACCCTTACATTTGATAAGAATGCATATGCTGCCCTTACTATGCCATTTATATGTATTTCTGGAAACAAATCTGCCAGTATGTTTACTCCTAGATCTCTCTCATTTTCTGTCTCTTGAAGTTGTACTCCAGCCACCGAGTAGTCAAGCTTGGGCCTTCTTGCACTTGTACCCATTCTCATTACCTTACATTTTGAAGTATTGAATTTCATTGGCCACTTTTCTGACCACTCATGCAGATTATTTAGATCCTCCTGAAGTTCTCTACCATTGTTCTCGTTTTTTACTTTCTTCACAATCTTTGCATCATCTGCAAACATATTCATGAATGAATTTACAGACTCTGGTAGGTCATTTACATATGCAAGGAACAAAAGCGGCCCTAAAACTGAACCCTGTGCAACTCCACTACTAACTCTTCTCCATTCAGACACTGAGTGTCTTACTCTAACCCTCTGTTCCCTTCCTTCTAAGTAAGTTTTTATCCATTCCAAAACATTTCCACCTATTCAAGCCAACGCTTGCAGCTTCCTAATAAGTCTCCCATGTGGAACAGTGTCAAACGCTTTCTGGAAGTCTAGGAATATGCAATCTGCCCAGCCCTCTCTTTCCTGTAAGATTTGGCTTACCTCATCATAAAATTCTAATAAGTTTGTTACTGTTGATCTACCTTCTCTGAAGCCATGTTGCCTCACTGACAAAAAGTTGAAGGATTCCAAGTGAAGAGAGATATGTTTCCTTAGTAGTTTCTCCATAACTTTGCAAACTATGCTGGTCAAGGAAACTGGTCTATAGTTCAGAGCCGTATCCCTCCTTCCCTTTTTGAAGATAGGTATCACATTTGCTTGTTTCCAGCATCTTGGAATCTCCCCCGACTCCAGTGACTCCTTAAATATGATACTTAGTGCCACTGATATTGTGTTTGCGCATTTTTTAAGCACATGAGGGGATATGTCATCAGGACCTGTAGCTTTATGAACATCTAAATCCATCAGCGCTTTGCATACCTCTGTGGCTGTAAGGTTGATGTTCTCTAATACCGGCCCTTGAGCTTCTATCACTGCAATCTGAGGGGGTGGGGTATTTTCTACTGTAAATACTGACTGAAACTCCTTGTTCAATTCTTTGCAGATCTCTTCATCCGTCTCAGTGATGCTTCCATCCGCTCTCTTTAGCCTTAAAACCTGTTCTTTTACCTTCAGTTTTCCTCTGATAAAGCTGTGGAAAAGCTTGGGATTTTCTTTAGCCTTCCTGGTGATGTCACTCTCATAGTCTCTCTCTGCCTCTCTCCTTTTACTTAGGTAGTCATTTCATGCTCTTTTGTAGGTTTGCCAGGCATTTATGTTTTTTCTCCTCCTATACCTTTTCCAGCATTTGTCTCTCCACTCCTTAGCTCTTTTACACCCATTATCGAACTATTTCTCTCTGGCATGAATTACACCTACTTTGGTGACAGGTATGCAGCAATGTACTATCTTCCCATATTTCTCACAAAAGATGTCATACATTTCTTGTACAGATTTGTTGCAAAATAAGGTTCTCCAGTCAATAACTGCAAAAAGCTCATTCATTTTGATGTAATCTCCATTCGGATAGTTCCTCCTCATGTCCTCAGTGCCTCTACTCTCAGGAAGAATATCTTCAATGATATACTCCATCAACAACACACAGTGGTCACTCTTTCCAATTGGTGGTTCATACTCAATTTTTTCAATATCCAACACATTATCTGTGAACACTAGATCAAGTAGTGATGGCTCATCCCCACCCCTGGCCCTTGTTGGTTCCATTACATGTTGGTGTAGGAAATTCCCTTGTACGCAATCTAGGAATCTTGCCCCGAATGAGTCCTCACCACTGTGTGGGTCAAGATTTATCCAATCTATCTCTTTATGATTAAAGTCTCCCATAATCAAAATCCTACATTTTTTTTCCCGTGCCATGTTAACAACTGAGTTTATGACTTCAATAGTACCTATATGACTTTCCTCATAAACTTCAAGCCTATTTTGGTTCCTTGGTGGGTTGTATACAACAGTTATTATAATGCTCTCTGACCCAGTATTTATGCGAGCAACAAGAAATTCCTTGAACTCACTTTCTATAGCCAAGTTTATTTCTTCGACTTGAATCCTTTCACTTATGAGCAGTGCTATACCTCCACCAGTCCTCTCAGATCTTTCAACCCTTAGTATAATGAAACCCTTAGGAAAAACTGTGACACTGTTTATGTCCTCACTCAACTTAGTCTCTGTAATTGCTACTATATCTGCCTTACTGTTGTGAATCCTATCTTTTAATTCTACTGCCTTACCAGCTAATCCATCAGCATTTGTGTATAACAATCTTAATGAGGCCCCATCCCCTGATATTCTGTCATTATCTTCTTTATCTCCCCTTTGTCTGGAAGAACTCTGGTGTGATTACCTAATTGTGTTTACGGGAAAGAGCCCAAAGCTCGTATCTTCCCGTCTCCTCATCGGTTCCATTTTAGACTTAGTGATACTTATCATACCTGTCCTTAAAACTATGGATTGAGATAGCATTAACTACCTCCTCGCTTAGCCAGTTCCAATTATCAACTACTCTTACACTGAAAAAGTATTTCCTTACATCCTGCAAAGAAGTTTTCTTACGAAGCTTCAAACTATGACCTCTAGTTCTAGAGCCAGCCATATCGAAATATCGATCCCTATCCACTCTATCATAACCATGAAGGAATTTAAAGACTGTCACCATATCCCCCCTTACTCTTCTAGCTTCGAGTGATGGTAAGTCTAATTCCCTCAGCCTCTCATCATAACTGAGATTGCGTATTTCTGGCACCAGTTTCGTGGCATGTCTTTGAACTTTTTCAAGCTTAGCTATGTGTGTGTGTGTCTTGTGATATGTGATATGTGGCGAAAGTATTTATGCAAAAGTCGGTACTACCGATGTCTTATCAGTATTTATGCAATAACAGCATGCAAAAATTTATCAACTGAATTAAAATTTAGGCACAATTATCGCCTAGCTTCACTGGAAAAAAAAACAAAAAAAGAATCAATGACGGCAACATTCTCTTAGCATCGGAAGGAGCTCATGTCAGAGAGAGAGAGAGAGAGAGAGACTGGGCGACCGTGAAATACGTTACGGTATCCACCCCGTGGTCGGGCGAGACGGGCTTCCTTCCTTTACATGTACTGAAAATAAAAAATAAATTGTCGCTGAGTATCTCTAAATAATAAAAGAATAAATAAACAAATGAAAGTGAGCAACGTGAGCAATGACCATTGATAGAGTTTTACGTTTATTGCTAGAGGGCCATTTTTATTTTCCAATTAACAAAAAACAAAAGCAAAAGAACTTAATGTACAACTGCAGAAACCTCGAAGCATAAACTTATTCCTTTCTGTTTAATATTGCTAAGGACTTTACTGTAATCCGGTTTTACGTCACGGACTCCCTTATCTACCAAGGGCTAGGACGGTTGCCTTCTCTCGAAGGACTTGTTTTGGCAAATGTAATCCTTACGCTGAGTGCATGCCCTTGCTAACCTCAGACCGTGACGGGGCGTGAACCCTCGACCTGACGCCTCAGAGTCGGAGACGCTACCGATTGAGCCACGGCAACTACAGGACTTTACTGTAATAGCATACACATCTCTGTCTATAGTGACAATCTTTTTCTTGCTATAAATCAGAGGGCTGAGTCGAAGTACACACTCTCTATAAGGTAACATATCCCTGAGGAAATTAAAGCAAAACAATAAAATCATATGTGACAATATCTCTACTACTACAAAAGTACAAATATCTTTTTCTTAACAAACTTCTTAAAAGGATTTAAGTATCATTCATTTATTAAATTTCAAACTCAACATATAAATTCTGGTAATTTCAATTATCTTAATTAGCGCAATTGTAATTTTAAATTCATGACAATGATAGGGATTAACAATAATTATCTCTAGATAATCTTTTTTGAAACTCTTTAATTATAATATGTATCAAAAGGCTAAAGATATTAAAGATTTTTCTTCACACACAAAACTATATAACAAACACGGGTGTCTGAAAAAACATAAAAAGTCTGTCTCTGTGTATGCAATAATAAAAACAAAAATCATATTTCATTTGCAACATTAAAGAATGCATTTTGCTTAAGTTTCATATTCTCGTAAGGAGTTGTACAGGAACAATTAATATAGAAAATATATATATTCTTTTACTATCTCGAATTTGACTTATTTTAATTACTATACAACAGAATTTCCTCCAGAACAGTGAGAAGTTCGACATATAACTGTTCTGTCTGTTTGCTCATACTTACACACGGTTGGGTACTTTTATTATTACCCTCCCTTCTATTAATTTATTTTTCCTGCTCCTATACTGCCCAAGGTTTGCCTTCAGGGCTGCGGCTGACTAGCTTTTACGGGGGGTGCGCATGTAGGCGCTGTTTTCTCCCCTGTTGCTTTGGCTTCTGGATCAACTTCTGCTATCTCAAATACGGGAAACGGCTGTGTAACATTCTTGTTGTCATTTCGTGTCAGCTCACACTCTCTCTTTATGACCAAGCTGAAATAATCTTGATAAACATTATCATGGCTACAATTCGCAAAGTTTTATTTTATATGTCCAACAAATTTCTTCGGACAAATAATGTATATACTGCAGCTAGCAAAGAAAATAAAGAATCATTCATAGATTCACGTGCTTTATCATGTAATATCTATCTTGGAGTTCTCGGAAATCGAATAACAATCTCATTGGCGGAGTAGGGGACGAAACAAAAATAAAACAAACTTGGCCTCTCAACCATATCTGGGCAGGTAGAGAATCATTTTCTCAAAAATATCCCTCAATAGATATTGCAACAGCGCATCACCTCCCATAAATATACTCTGATATGGCATGCATAGACCCGGCGGAGCAGGGGGACTACCCTCGCAGATTCCCCCCAATCATGCTTCCCAATGGTGCTTTCTGCGATTTCACCCCCTAGAGCAACCCCCCCATTATACCCCCAGTCATTCATGCTCATTCCCTCTCACATTCGCTAAATCACTTTCAAAACACTCACTCTCTTTCTCTCTGAAAAATTCTCTTCTAGTCATTTTTCTATTTACTGCACATGTGCTTCCCTTCCCTTATCACTCTGAAGGAGTGGGTGGGTGAAATCTTGGTTGGGCCGTGTGGTCACATGACTGCCTCGCCAGTCCTAGGTCCCTATCTACCCCCACTAGGGTGCGTCCTAGCTACACAATAACTTCCTTTCTGCCCTCCGACACTGAGGGCATGAGCTTGTTGGCGATCTCGAGGCGTATCCCTCACTGCTATTAGACCCCATTCTTTCTCCCTTCTAAGATACGTTAGGGTTAACTTAAGAAACCCCCATACCCCAGTACAGCCCAAATACTCTCAAGTTTACTGTTATTTTCGCCTGCATAGCATGAAATTAAAAAAAACTCATATCTAATTAATATTACAAAAGTTCTTATTCTTCAAAATGAAATGCCACACACGTATGTTAGTATCAATTTCTCATCATAACATTAAAAACAACGATCCGTCATTTATGTCTTTCTTTCGCTAAAACATTACTCCCGCGGAGAAAAAAAAAAAAAGAACCTTGAAAACAGGTGCAAGGATCTTATCACTCGATTTCTTACCCTTTAAGAAATGAATATAAAAATGATTTTACACATACTTTAAACATCAAAGATCAGTACAGTTACTATATATTTATAATAACGAGGTTGGAAGATCGATGGGTCATTTAGCCATTCCTTTCTTGGAAATCCCACATGTTCTAAGAAAAACCTTAAAAGCGGATTCAAGCATACTTCTCATTATAATTCTTATGCGCATTTTGGAGTATGTAAAAATTCTACTATTTATATTCTATTTGTAGACTCGGTTAGTTTTTTACTTTAAGGAATTAATATAATAATGACTTCGTACATTAATTTTTTCAATTAAAATCAATACATTCGCATTCTTAAAATTAAATTTAGGCATTAATACAAATAAATGGAACACCCTTTAAACGCAACTACTCCTATTATTCTTCAAATTATAACAAAAAATGGAGTTTATTGCTGCTTAGAGCTATTAGTACAAATTATCCATGTTAGTAATGGGTACAGAAATTCTACTTTTATTAACTTATTAGGAGCCACACCCCTCATAGGCGGGTTGGCTGAGTCAAAGCATAACTACAAGATAAAATGGCGGTGTCCACCGACCTCAATTTCTTTTAATAATTGTCCCATTACTCACTGGATACAGATCACAAGTACTTAGCTATTTTAAGGAGGTGGTCCTGAAGACCCTCATGGCAGAAGGCAATGTAGGGAGGGGTTCTTTCTTCTGGGCGCGGGAGGTTCCCGCCCAATTCTCCATCTCTCAAGTAAAATCGATGAATCGCCATCTTCTTGGTCGGATCCGGCAACTTATACTTCTTGTAATGGGCATTTTCACTCAATGCCCCGGTCACACTTTGGCTCACTGTGACGGTGGCGTCCATGAAGGCGCTCCTTGTACTTTTACTGCTGGGGGGGGGGGCCTTGCCAGCACAGAGGCGAGGGAGACTAGCTCAATCTGGTAATATGATACTGTAGGTGAAGGTAGAGTTCTGACTTTCTCGGCGTCACTATCTCACTGCTTGTAAGCGTCTAGAAGTTTCTTCACTTGAACTTTTCTTCCATAGATGCTATATATTTTTTGTTCTGTATTTTTAATTCTTCTTTCTCTTCTTTGAAGTATCAGCGTGGATTGATCCCGAGCTGTTCACCAAATTTGTAGTATAGTGGGTTACTATTCCACCTGAGTTTTAATTATGGTAGCGTGGTTGGTGATAAGCATTTTCTTTATATTGATTTATTTGTTAGCGTACATCTATGTACTCAGAGCTCCCATTACTACAGTTCCTGTCACGACTAATTCCTGATTCCCGCCCCCAAGGGGGGGCTAGCTAAGCTGTGCTGCATTACGTCTTCTCCTAGCAAGGCCCGGTCTCTAACTGATGCTTTACAGTTACTCAGGGCATTCTGTGGGGTATTCGAGGGCGTCGTGACATCACCGCCACATTTAGGCATGTCTGAAATGCCTTGTGAAGTTATAGGCATCTTTAATATGCCTTACGACAGGTAATTACGCAATCTAATCATTCCATAATCCGGATCAACTGAAGAACTTCCCCCCAGAGTACCCAACTGACAAATCTCACCCAACTGAGATCATCTGAAGAATCCCCCCCCAGAGTGCCCGGCGTAACAATTTCAGAGAGAAACTAGAGATGGGGAGAGTTGTGACATGTCAGATGAGAAGGGCTGAAGGGATGTTAGGTTAGGTTAGGTTAGGTTGGGTTAGGTTAGGTTAGGTCTGTCTGTTTATCTACCTTGGAATATATGGATGGATGAATTTCAATTACGAAATAAAGACCTAACTCAACCTAACCTAACCTAACCAAACCCAAACAGACAGACAGACAGTACTGAAGAATCTCCCCCTAACTCAGATCAACTGAAGAATCTCCCCCTGGTGAGTCGGGTGGAGAGATTCTTCAGTTGATCCCATAATCCTTGTCTATTCACCTCATTTCTCTCACTTCCAGGACCACATGGATTACAATCAATCACACACTTACGGTCTGCATCTCCTCAGTTACAATAAGGGCCACTCCTCTTCTTCACCCTCTCTCTACTCCAAACACCCTACTCACCACATTCCCAACCATCTCCTCACCATTCTCTTTCTCCTTTGTTTCGCTCAATACCAACATATTCATCCTTCTCCTCATGAGCATACCATCAGTCTCCTCCCTTTTTTCTGTCACTCTTTTCTGAAAAATGCACATTCAGAATCCCAGTCACTAGGGTTCTTGTAAGCCTTTACTCCTCACTACTGGAAAGTAATGGACGGGAAGATTCCCATTCCTCTATATCCACTTCATTTAATCACCTGCTACGACAGAAAGAGAAGCAAAGTGGCTGTATTTTTTGTCCCTCGCACCAGGAGACAGAAGAACGAAATGTAAATTCTAAAATATCACTCAGTCATGGTATAAAGCACATCTCTATTGCATTGAATGATTAAATAGTAGAAAATACACTCTTCATTGTTCACAGGTTCTGGCAACCACGGCTAGATGATTCTCCGCCAGCATGGTCTCTGGATGATTTGTATATCGGGGGATCTGAAATTAGCGCTGCTGAGCTTATGGATCATTTTGAAGGCGAGCCCACAGTAAGTCTGGAAGACTTAAATTATGAAACTATTTACAGTTCCATTTCTCAACATTGTGTGACGACACAATGTTGTGACTGTTTTTGCAATTTTTATTTACAGTACTGTGGTATGTAAATGTAAGTAGACAGTGTATTTTCTTGATGATATGCATAGATACAACCATAAAAACGGCACTTCGAGAAGGAAAAGGCATATTTTTCTGTCTCTATAAAGCCTGTCACTGCCCACTCTCCTTCCTGCTACTTATATCTTGGAAGTTTTATTATTAAATAACGTGATAAAAAGGGACAGTTATTTATCTGAACTCCCCAAGAGCTGGACTCTTGACCTCCATCACCATTAAAGCATGTAAACTGGAATCACACCTAAGGTATTGAGAATGGGTATAAGTGCGAGAAGCCCCAAGCTTGGATACTAAACAGCAAGAGTAGAACTTTAAGAGACAGTGAATGAGAAAGATCTAGGAGTAAATATAGCAAATCTGTCTCGAGCAATGCATATAAATGACATAGTTAGGGTAGCCTTTAGGCACATGGACAAGGTTTCAGAAATATTTATGTAACAACCTATGTGAGGCCAAAGCTTGAATATGAAGCTCCCTTTTGGAATCCACACTTGAAACGGCACATAATTAATCTGGTAAAAGTTCAAAGACTTGCCACGAAACTGGTACCAGAAATACGCAGTCTTAATTATGAGGAAAGGTAAAGAAAATTAGACTTACCATCACTCGAAGCTAGAAGAATGAAGGGAGGATATGGTGACGGTTTTTAAATTCTTTTATGGTTATGACAGAGTGGATAGGGGTTGATATTTAGATATGGGTGGCTCTAGAACTAGAGGTCATAGTTTGAAGCTTCGTAAGAAAATTCTTTGCAAGATGTAAGAAAGTACGTTTTTATTGTAAAAGTATTGCTGATTGGAATTCGTTAAGTGAGGAGATAGTTAATGCTAACTCAATCCATAGTTTTATGGACAACTTTGATAAATATCAATGAGTACAAAAATGGAACCAACAAGGAGACATAGAGTTACGAGCGTAGGTTTCTTTCCCGTAAGCACAATAAGGTAATTACAGACTTGCTTTTGTGGCTGGAACCATTAGTTTTGTCTCTATTGGGGGAGAGTATTCCAGTTAGGATGCAACTCCGGAAAAGAGAGGCTCTTGACAGCCTGCTTGGAGACTCAAGAAAACACTTTTCCTTCCTCAGAGTGTTTTTTCTTATTTCATTTGCTTTGAAAATTTTTTGGATTAGTACTTTTTTTTTAAACAAGTATAGGTATCCTTTAATGCAAGAAATATTAACATTATGGATAGAACTTCGGTTGTATTTGGGAAGATGAGCTTCTCTCCTTCCACCTCCCGACTCTGGAACTCAATTCCTGCTCCTATCTTCCCTAACTCTCAAAGACCTTTCTTCCTTCAATAATATGATCTATTGTCATCTCAGGGCATAACCTTGCCATATTTTCAGATCTTCATTACATTGGCTATTCTTTGAACTTATCATTTGCTTATTGTTTATCATTCTCATATTTCTACCTTGTAATGAAGCCACTACTTTTTCTTCTTCTCAGTGATTTCTTGGTGCCCGGGCTCAATGAGGGCCATTTTCTTTACCCGTCTTAGTGTTGTGTCATAAAATAGTAATTGAACATCCGCATATTTTCATGACTTATTAATATTTACAAATTACTGCAAGGAACAAGAAGACTTAAGGCAAACATATTTGTTTTCTGACAGATCTCTGAGTGGCTCTTTGCACCCCATAGCGAGAATAAAAAGGACTATTGTTCAGCAGACACAAACGGGTCGCTTGTATGGGGTGCAGCCTCTCCTGGTCATAGAGCCATCACTACGCAAGAACTTATTATCAATGAAGGACACGTTCTGCAGTTTAAGGTGAGAGAGAATTGTTGATAACAGTATATACAAGATGTTATGGAAAAAATCATTCTTTGTCCGGTGCATATTATAAGAACAACAAATAAGAGGGGAGCAACAGACTATCTGATAAGAGTAGAACAAGGATAGGTGAGGTAGAGTGTAGCTTATAGCCTTGATACTTTTGTTACATATAGGGCTTCCCTACTACCTTCAGCAGAATTGGCATTATGATAAAAGTGATCACACTAGCTTTCACTCATATAATTGTATATAGCCTCATTGAAGAGAACAGTATATGCAAATGAAATATTTGCTGATTTACGTATTACTGTATATAATTTGATTATTGCAAATATATCCCAAAATATAGGAGAGTTAACTGTCATACATATCCAGGGGACTGCAATGACATAGTGGTTAGAGCGCTTGACTTGGGAAGTAACAAATCCGTGTTCGAGCCCAAAATGGGGCATTAGGAAGAGCATCCAGCCTTAATTCTGTAACTTCGATGAATCTGTGTCCGCTACCATTCAAAATCATTTAAAATTTAATCATATAAAATTTTCTTTCCAATTTTAGCCTGTAATATGAACTTATGACGTGTTGGATTTTCTTTGGACAGCTTTCAGTTGGCTGTGGAGAATCCCAGCAACAACAACAGTCTTGTAGTTCTGAAGATTCTGGAGTAACTCTTCAGTACAGCCTGGATGGCGGTGTCACGGGTTGGCAGTTGGTGAGAGACTCCTGTCTGCCGGGAACCTCACCAGATCCAGACTGCATACCATACTCGTATCACCCACAGTCAATTTTCAAAGCAGACATATACTCTCACTGGACCAGAATCACAGTTCCTTTGCCAGAGAAAACATGGGCCAGGTATGCGCTTTGAAAATATATTCTTTATGTCACTTGTTGAAGATTAATATTAAAGTTGGTAAGACTGCATAGTCTCTAGTGAATCTGTATAAATGTATATTTGTTTGTATGATTGGTATATACAATGCCTCATTGTAGTTAGAGTATTGTAGCCATCGTGGCCAGGTGGTAATGCTCGTGACTTTGATTTGTCAGGTCATCGGTGCGAGGCCCGCCATGGTCTTAGGCCAGAAAGGGCATTCTTTCAGGGTAACAGTTGCTTTGCCAAAACCAATGTTCTTTGGAAGAAGGCACCATCCTAGCTCTTATTAGAAAAGGGAGTCCGTGATGTAAAACCAGATCATCATTGTAGCCAGAGTATTTTGTAAATTTTATTACATGTCCAGGAAATCTTTGCATTCAGGAGCGTGAGATGCATGCAAGACATATTGAATTGGCACATAGTGATATACAACATGCCTTGACAGACATTAGCGAGCAATACCAAACACTTATAAAGGGATTAGAATAAACTGGGATAAACTGAGAAATGCTCCAGAAAAATCCATGCTCTGCATCAAGCGTTTTTTATGGCAGCGTGTTAATGATGCTTTTAGTGATACAGTTTATAGTTTACCTTCCTTTTTAGTTGTGGCCACCCTTCTAAATGGTAAAATAGGGTAATATTTATTAAAATTATAACAATGAGTAACGCAGTTGTCTCAACGTAGCACGACTCAACTACGATGGGTTCAGGAGACTGTTGGACACGGGAGTAAAACAATACCCTGGTCTCTGGATGACGTCTATGTGGGTGACCCTTGTCCAGAACACTGTCACGGTCACGGAGACTGTCTGGCAGCACAGTGCGTGTGCGATGAAGGCTTCATTGGTACGTAATATATCAGGATTTCTATGTGCAACGAGTTGTTTACTGTGTAATTGAGGAGTAATTGAGGTATGTGTTGGATTGTAATGAATGCGTGTTTCTTGTCTCAGCCAACCCCCTTTCAAAGGGGAATGGGGTCATGTATATAAATAAAGATACCTCTCATTATCTTGAAATTACAATAACATGTTCGGTGCTTCACAGAGATGCCTCTGTTTCACGTGATATGGCATCACATGTATGTATTATCTTGTGCCTTTTTTCTTATGATAGGCTGCATACTACTTCACTGTATTTGTCTTTATCAAGACATTTATACATATTTTTTTTTTAAATAAGCTACTTCCACTAGTTATGTAAAATAATGAATTACATCAGCGAGAATAATATGTAACAGGGAGTTTCAACTCTCAAATAGGTGAATCATGTTTGCCAGTGCCTTCTGCTTCAAGTCCTCTTCCTACAAGTCTTGTGGATGGATTCGAAGCAGGAATTGAGGCAAATTGGTTGGAGATATCAGGAGGTGGTGTCGGTTTGGGATGCAATTCCTTGGCTCCTTATGGTCACGGCAAACATTTGTATTTTTCTGGCTGTGGAACACGTCATGCTATTACTAAAGACATGGATGCCCGCAGAGCAAGGTAAGACATATGAGAAGTATCATTAAATCAGGAGGCACTGAGTTCGACTTCCGAAAGGGGATTGTACAGCTCTTTGCT
This sequence comes from Halocaridina rubra, assembly GCA_037179515.1. NCBI lineage: Eukaryota > Metazoa > Arthropoda > Malacostraca > Decapoda > Atyidae > Halocaridina > Halocaridina rubra. The sequence goes on along the minus strand of JAXCGZ010022652.1, from coordinate 137,883 downwards.
AGTGAGGGACAGCCCCTCAACTCTATTAGATATGAGGCTTTAATAGTGAAACAGTGTCTGCATGAGCTCAGGTTACAAGAAGGCAAAAATATTCATTCCAAAACTCATTTAAAATTTAGAATATTGAATAAATTGAGACAGAAGTGGTTTGTGTAACCATAAATGATACAAAAGTAGAACAATATATATATTTTTTTTTTATTATATGCTGCCATTTCCCACCAGAGACAATGAGGAACAGACAAAGAAATTAGGAAGATAACAAACTTTACTTATTTGCATCTCCCCAACCATAATTACTTGCTCATGAGCATATATACTGCACTTTTTATTTATTATTATTTTTTTACGTTTTATGCCACTATTAGTCCCCATTTGGGGGAGGACACCGATAGATTGAAGTTGGGAAATGAAGGCTGGATGCCCTTCCTATCACCCTTACTGGGACTCGAACACGGGTACATCACTTTCCGAGTCAAGCACTCTACTGGCTAAGCTACGATGAAAATTAGAATGCAGGCTTCTCCTGATTAATGTAAAAATGCTTTTCAGGCCATTGACATAACTTTCATCCTTTTAATACTTATTTTCTAGTAAAATAATGTTTGTGCTAAGAATCGGGAGCCATGACAATACTCCGTCCTGCTATGTCAATCTTGGCGATCCCCAGCGAGCTCTAGACAAAGGAGTAATACTTCAGTATACTATTAATAATGGAATCATATGGAACACCATAAACGTCCACGACCCTTTAGACTTCAGAAAGGTATTAGAAATTTTCCTCATTTGCTAACACGTCTAAAATTGATATATTAGTCGGTGATTTCTTTATTTTTCCAACGCATAATCAATAACACTTTTATTTAAACTAGACAAATAAGTTACTCCTGGCATTAAACATATCTATGAGAAATATCTGAAGGCTAAAATAATATACTGTATATCACATGGTGAATTACTCTTTTTGCCAACGCAGAATAAATTACACTTTTATTTAAATAAAAATGTAAGTTATTCCTGACATCAAAGTTCAAACATGTCTTAATGAAATATCGGAATGCTAAAATAATATACATCATTTGGTGAATTTCTATTTTTGCAAGTACAGAATTAATAAAACTCTTATTTAAATAAAAAAAAAAGTTACTCCTGACATCAAACACATATTAAAGAATTTGCTGAAGGCTGAAATAATATATACATCATTTGGTGCATTTCTATATTTGCCAGTAGAGAATTAAGAAAACTCTTATTGCATTAAAAAAAAATTACTCCTGACATCAAAGTTCAAACACTCAAAGTAATTTCTGAAGGCTAACATAATATGTAACATTGTGTGAATTTTTTTTTTCGACAGAATTAATAAAATATTTATTTGAATAAAAAGAAAAAAAGTACTCATAACATCAAAGTTTAAACACTTATAAAATTCTGAAGGTTAAAATATACACATCAGGCACGGCGTGTAGCATACAGCTTACCTTATGAAGCCAAGAGGTATGGAATCCAGCTGCGGTGGTGGCAGCCGGACCATGACGGTACAAATACAGACCACTGGGCAATTGACAACGTGGAAATTGTTCTGTAAGTCATTTGCATTTTGTATTAAAACAGCACATTGAGAGTGAACGTGTCTCCCTGTGTCACTCCCTGTCTTTAATCTAAAAAGTTCAGTAATGTATATTACATGCTAGACTCACAAGACCCAGAGAAGGATAAAGTCAACATATTGATATTATGGCGTAACAGAGTTATTCATATTTTTTCCAATATTTATTCCCTTCCCTCTCCTGAATAAGCAAGGTTGTCCCAATAAGAGGAGAAAGTAGAAAAGTCAAGAACAGTAATAAATAATACTTCCTCTCAAATGCATTTTAAAACTTGATGCACACAATAGGTAGTGAGCAAGATCAGGCCATACCAAGGTTGACTGCCAGAAATAGTCTCAAGCTATCCCAGTTTATTCTGACCTTTATCATGTCTTTGTAGTAGTAGTACTGAGGAGGTACGTAATTATTTCAGAGTTGTGTATTAGTTTCCTTGGCTGTTGTTCAAAAAGTTCTTTCAGCACTAAAAAGACAACATATAGACTAATACTTAATACAAAGTAGCACTATTGAGCAGTTTGCATAAATTCATGATAGAAAAGTGCATATAAAAGTGATAATAAATGCACTTCGGGGAAGGAAAAGTGTATTTTGCAGTTTTCATACAGCCCATCGAGAGTCTCTCTCTGGTCGAGGTGTAATCAAGCCAGAGTTGAAGTGCTATCAATATATTGTCAGAACATAGTTCCAGCCACACATATGTTCGTTGGTAATCCAAATTGCAGACTCTACAGGTGGTGGGGGCAGTGCACCCACTCACAGAGAGCTTAGAAAAAAAAAATAATTCCTCCTTTATTCACATCTTACCAAGCTGGACTCTTGTTCAGTCTCATGAGACTAAAACTAAATCTCAAGCAGTAAGTTGAGGGTAGTAGGTTTCTTCTTCTTCCAGTATGTGCAAGACAGGAAGCTCGGTCAGTTCATAGCACCCAATTAAACTGTTCTGAGGATGGTAACATAGTAAGGAAAGACTGCGAAGTACATCAACCACAGGCAAAAAACCTTGGAAATACTAAAAATATTGTAGTTTTAGCCTGAAAAAATATAAACACAAGTAACGAACCACCTTTGGTGGTGGGCTGACAGCTTCGTTTGACAATAAACTTGTGATACTTTACTGCAGCAACCTGGTACCAGGCAACCACGTCTTGAATTCTTGAATGAAGAAGATACAGGAGAAAACAGTGTCAAACAATTCCATGTAGCCAATTCCACAAACGGTGTCAAACAATTCCATGTAGCCAATGCCACACACACTAAAAACCCATCACATGGCAATGTAGGAATAGACTCAAAATCCACCCTGTGAGGCTTCAAGCTTCCTACTCATAAATTCACCACTTGACAATGTAGGAATACTCAAAATCCCCCCTGCAAGACTCAAGCTCCCTACTCATTAGCTCACCACATGGCAACTTATGAATAGACTCAAAACCCACCAAGCTCAAGCTCCATACTCATTAGCTCACCACATCGCAATATAGGAACAGACTCAAAATCCACCCTGCGAGGCTCAAGCTCCCTACTTCTGAGCCACATGGCGATGTACAAATAACTCACCAGCTGTCAGGATTCTAAATTATGCTCGTATACTATGTCCGAAAAAGTTTAAATGAAGGCACTGGCAATGTGCCAAGTGCAGGAAGAAGGGGAGTGTTATTTTTGAACTCTCTGTGAGCTGGTGTGTACACCCCACCACCAATAGAGCATGTAAAACGGTTAATCAATGGGAACATGCGACTGGAACTATGCTTAGTCTATTTTGAAAGATAATCTATTCAGGAAAGGCTATGACTCCATCTAAGAGACAAGAAAAGATGCATGGAGACAAAAATAAAAATTCCGTATAGTAGTCATATTGGTACTTCATTATTTTATTTTGTGCAGTTAATGTATTTCGTGGTTGTTGCTGTTGTTCATGAACTTCCCTTAGCACCAAAAGAAATTATATGAATTGATAGTTCAGCACTGGTTAGCTACCCAGTGTTATTTCTACAGACTGGGTTAGGTCTTCTCTTTTTATCCTTTCTAAGTAAACTAAGTACATATACTAGTAGAAAATTACATGTACTAAAAACACATACTTCCCCATTGAATAAAGTTAATATAATGATCTGATGATACAATATTTTGACTACTGAAAACATTTTGATTTGCAAATATATTCCGATTACTGTAAAACTGGATATTCAACAAAATCAATTTAAATCTATTAGCCTTAGCATACCGACTGTCTCTTCTTTGTTCGTATCTAAACTTTCAAAATTTACAAGGCGAAAGCAATACGGCTTCATATATTAATCTTGTAAGCAGCAGTAAATTTATAAAATAAATTCAAATACTGAAAGATATATTAAGTTTTCTATATATTTAGAGTTGATTTTTTCCCTTATCCATATGTTTATACACCTAGTTCTCAGAATAACGCCTAGATAGGTTCTCAGAAGTGTCGGGTAAATGGAAAATCGCGTGCAAAAACGAGTCCTTTTTCATAGGAAACAATGATAAAGGGCATAGATACGTTCCAAACCTTACATAGACACACCATGCCAGAGATATAAGATAAGTAAAAAACATATTTTATTACTACATAGCAAAGCAGGAAGCCCTGTATCTATTTTTAAGAGTATACAAAACATATTGACATTCACTTTACAGCTAGAAATTAACATACATTACTGTACTGTACTCTATTATGCAGTGGGCAAAGGGATTAACAAGAGTGATATTAATAAAGTTTTAAAAATTCATGATCAAACCAGAACTCATAATGGGTAATGGATTTAAGCTTGATAAATTTAGGTTCAGAAGGGAAATTGGTGAAAATTGGCATGGTAATACAATAGAGTATTCCTAGTAGGATTGTAATTGCCAATACCTTAGACACCTTCAAATGTAAATTAGATAGACATATGACAGAGGTAGGGTGGGTGTATATATAATGTATAATGATGATGATCTTTTCTTATCGTAACCCTCTTTGAACTCGTGGAAGAAACGTCCGCTGGTGCTTATTTACTCATTATTTTTTTTTTTTGGGGGGGGGGAGGATTATTTGCGAAATTCGAATTTTTTACTATTATTTTTTGGGGGCGTTATTGCAATTTCAGGGATAAAAAAAAAATCGCGCATAAAAGGAACAAGGTGTACTAGGAATTCCAATAAGGCATTGGTATTAACATAGCGTTTTGTTATTATTGCTATAAAAATTTGTGTATTCTCTGATTGTTCACAAACTGTTTTCAGAACAATATTATGACATTATTGCCCCCTGAGCGAGGGGGAAGAATTTTTCCTCCATGTTCCTCTGCATGGAGCAAAGGGACTGGGAATCCCCTCCTCAGTATTTTCTCCTGCAAAGAGTCAAGGTATTTGGCTTTGACTCAGCCACCCACCGGGGAATATGGCTTTTGTATATAGATAGATTATGACATCACCCATTGTTTCAGTCATTGTATTATATTTTACAGAATGGAGAATGTAAAATTAAAAAACTAACATATATTTATCTTTCTAACATTTATTTTCTAACTTTTTCCAGGGCTCAGAGAAAAGATACCAGCAGATATGAGACCAAAATAATACATGACTCAGAACTATAGATTACTTACGCCAGTCTTTGAAACTTTGTACAGTATCCTTTATATCTGTAACGCCAATGACTGACAGACGCTCCGCAACTTACGAACATCCAACATGCGAACATGTAACAAGTGCAGTGCATACAATTATTATGCAGCAAGTGTTTCAAGACTCGCAATCTTGCATCATGTGTCTTTGGGATAAGAAAACAAATGTATTATGTTCTACCTCAACTATGTTATGTTACGTACATGAAGTAGGAATGTTTGGTAGACATATACAGTACTGTACACCCAATACAGTACTGTACATACAATATATAAACTTACAAAAAATTCAGAACATAATCCCGTTCTTAAGTTGGGGAGCGTCTGTGTTTATATATATATATATATATATATATATATATATATATATATATATATATATATATATATATATATATATATATATATATATATATATATATATATATATATATATATATATATATATATATATATATATATATATATATATATATATATATATATAAAAGTCTCTTCTGATTTTACCCGAGGATAGGTTCTCAAAAAGCTTGTGTAATTCAAATTTTGCCTAATTCAAATTGTATATTTCCATAAGGAGTAATGTTAATAGGTATGGTTATGTTCCACAAGCATGTATAAACATACTATACCAAAGAAATAAACTAGTTAAATACATTTTACAAGTACATAAGCAAGCTAAAATACGTAAGTAAGCAAGATAAAAATAAACAAATACAGTATTCAAGATGTACAGGTAAACAAAAAAATAACTTAACTTACTCTATATACGGTGGACAACAGGTGTGTGGTAGCGTTGAGCAGTTGACTTAACCGGTAGGCTAGGGAGGAGCAAAGGAGGGGAAAGTGGGACTGCTGTACTCTCGCCAAGGTCTTCATTGAAAATGAGGCGATTAGTCTCTATAGTGTACCACGTTTTTTCGCTCATGTTATTCTTGTAATTTGAATTATATTATTATTATTATTGAGGACATGTGTTATTCCAAATCTGCATAGTCTAAACACACGTAGAATAAAAAGAGACTATATATATATATATATATATATATATATATATATATATATATATATATATATATATATATATATATATATATATATATATATATATATATATATATATATATAATTTTTTTTTCTTTTATTAACTTTGAAGGGGAGCAGCATTGCATGGGAAATTGGTAATAAGCTGAAACTGATACTATACAAAATATATCAGAAAACAATACCAATTACAGTAGTTCCAAAAAAGGAGCATTTCATATACAAATTCATATTTTTTGTGCTAGACAGGATTGAAAATACTGTACTTAAAAAAATATTTTTTTTTATATTTAAGGCATTAATCCATAGAAACCAGCAAAGCATCCACAGCCTGAATAAAATAAATAAGACAGAATTTCATCCTACTCTTCTCATTATTATTTCTGTCTTTTTCATTCTTAACTTTATACCCTACACAGTCCAGCAAGTTGGCAATAAGTCACACTAAATTATCTGCTTAAAAGAACTTTAGATTTCCCTCCTTAGCCTTTCTTTCTCTCCTGGTTGTTATTAATGATGCCATTTTGTAGAATTTCATCTTCTAGCGCGGAAATCTGACGACATCTGGCAACCACCGGTGGAATTTTTCCAGACCCTCATCAGTGAAGAATATCTACACCATTGCAATACTATGTTTTATTCTGTAAATAAAGTGATGAAATATATAAGATATATGTACTCATATGTATACATATATAGTATATATTTCATAATTTTATTTACTAAATAAAATCTAGACGTAGTTGCCAATGTCTTCTGATTTCCGCGTCTTGAGTACAAAATGTGACAAAGCTAGTTATTGTACAGTTAGGAAGCACTCTCTAGAAAGGAAAGATTGCAAGCCACTCGTTCACTGATCTCTTTTAGTGGTTCTTTAAAATACAAAATATTTTTCCTCCAAAATGGCAGTGGTAAAGCAACCTTTTTTGAAATAATAATTGCCATCTCCTGTCAAGATCAGCAAACACATTTGTTAGGAATGTGTTCATTTTCTAATCATGCGATTTCAGCTGGTACAGGCAAACTTTTATCTTCTGGACCACGTAAGATATTTTTTAATTTCAATTCGGACCAAACATTCACTTTCAATATGTCAAATTTGCTTACATAATGATTTTGAACTACAGTAGGTGTATACTAGTAGTATTAAAAAATGCATAAAAAATTTAAATAAATCGGGCCTGCAGCCAGCAGTTGCCAACAAGTGGTTTGCACTATGCAGCATTGTTTTATTCTTGGCGTGAATGAAAATCTGGATCTAAGGAAGTTTTGACCAGGTGAACATTTTTTACATGTAATTACTCTCACCAAAGAATATTTTTTGATAGATAACATCAGTGTTGTAAGGTACTGGAATATTGTACTGGAAACTTCTTAGGAAATATATTCATTACTTCAGTATTATCTGCATCATTTCCATTGCAGTGTACATTGACATGTACATATTAGAAATGGTACAACTGTAGACATGTCTTCCTAACTAAAAAAAAAAAGCCTCTTTTTTTTTCTTTTTGTGCTAGATTCATTTACTGTGCACGAGAAACTTCTCATTCTGAATAAAGCATCTATGTGTGTAACTTGGTATGCTCAGTAGTGAAATGCATTGTCACGAAGTCAGTTTTGGAATTCTTTTTATACATTTACGCAAAATCTTCTTTCCAGTTCGTATTCAGCTGTAGTTTGAATCATATTGAATTAAATTCCTCTTACCTTGATATAATATGTCAAATGGAATAATGCCAATGATGAGTCAGGATGAGCGACAAGCAACAACGATAGTACCGAAAGACAGCAAAAACGAAAAAGAAAAATACCAAACCATCCAGTAAACAAAGCATAAACGTCACCAAAAACACAACCTCTCTGCACAACTGGATCTTGAATACCTCTCACCGCCACTCACTCACCCAACTCAGCACCAACAACTGTCCGCCATACATAAACTACCACAAGCTACTGAACTACTTTTAGGCTCATTAAACTACACGCCCCCCCTGATCTCAAGATCATACAACACACTAAGCTGTATAGAAGTACAAACAAGATTGTTTAAAAACAACAGAAACTCCACAAACCAACAAAAATCAAAACAATCTGTGATTGATATCAAATAAAATAAAAATTATCGTGTGCAAATTTACAACAGAATTATCTCACTCGAACATATAGTCATCCAATTCAGAAACATAGTCACCCAACCAGGCAGGTTGCTGTCTAGTTCGCCTGGGACGTGTATCTGTTAAAATATGCACACCATCAGGTGTACAGGTGTACTATCTCCATTATTTTACTGCTGGTCTTCATTTGGTATCTCAACCCCATCCTCCACATCTGATTCCTCAGACAAAGACTGAGGACTAATTACTTTCCTAACATCGAGTATGTGACGTGGCATGCCATCTACAGACATTGTTTTTGGACGAGATACCAGTGATGTAGCCTTTCTCCCATTTAGTTGTATGTTGTGTATTTGGCGGTTTCACTCAGACTTCCTCACCTATTCTCACCAAAGAAGACACGTCTTTATCAATCTCTGGCTTAGTCCTTGGATACCTCCATTTATATTTAAATATAAGGTGCTGGTATTCCATCTCTCAAGCACTTGCCTCAGTCATGATGAACGACAACCAGGCCTCTTTCACAAAAAATTTCTTTCAACAATGATGATATTTCTCTGGCATTTTCATATCTGAGTTCCTTTCAGACTGCAAAACGACTAGGACCACAATCTATGACTGATAAATAAGGCACCTTTCTATAATGAGTGACATCAATTGCTAAACGTTTCCAATTTTCAATATCACTATTCTCTCCTGCACGATGGGTGGCTGGGGCTGGATCAGTGGATTGACACTGTTGACAGCTCTGCACCACCACCTTTCTGACTGCTTCTTTGGCAATGGTAGGATCCTCCTTATGAGCCAAATACAACGTCCTCTCCACACCCATATGCATGTTGTGCATTTGCCTCAAATCAACATTTGCACCAAAGCAACAAACCTCCTCCTAACTATCAGGAACCTTTGCCTTTAACCAGGTTTTCCCCACACGTGTCATCACATCAGCCTTAGTTTTTGATGACAAAATGATAGCCACCTTCATCACTAGCCCAAATTCATTTATCAGATCCCTCAAGATTCCCAAACAGCGTTTTACCTCCATCTCAGAAGCTCCCTTAGTACGCACCCTTCCTTCCTTTATAATAACAGTACTCACCCAACCATGCACTGTTACTGAATCAATTCTCAACTCTATTTTCTTCAATCTCCATTTCAATGCTAGATAAATACCTTTCAATACCGCCTCAAGTTCGGCCACATTTTTGTGACTATAATCGTCCTTCTTAAGGAGCCAAGCAGCATCTTCAACGACCTGATCATTAATTCTAAAAGCACACCAATAGCTAAACTGCTAGCATCACACCATATCGTACCATATTCAGTTTTAGAAACATGCCAACCACCTTTAATTGGATCATCTAATTTCACTTAATCATCTCCCTGATCATAGCAACTGCAGTACTGACAACTGGATCGTCCCAACTTGACCCCTCAGCACTCCTCTTAATGAAACTACAGGCAACCCCTAACCAGCCAGCAACGGGATAATGGCCCACTTACTTCCCAAATAGAGGAACAGACCTCTTCTCGTCAAATCATCTGAAACCTCTGGAACTTTGTTCCCTTGTTGGAACACCAATTCACAATTAACACAAAACAACCTAAGTCCTAAAGCTGCACCATTTTCCAGTGATTCAGGGAGTTTTGTTAACAGTCCATACTCATTCAGATGACTAATGAGCTCGTTAGCAGACAGCTCTGACTCATCAACAAGAATGTCATCAATGTAGGAGCTTGTGTATTTTCTAGTCTCATCTTTTTTCTTTAGAACAAATTTTAAAATTTTTGACATTATGTGCATTGCACAGTTCAGCCCAAAACGCAACTGTGTTAAACAATAGGTCTTACCTTCATACTTTACCAACTGCTATGGCCATAATTTCTTACTTACTTTAATTTGTAGATATGCAGATTTAAGGTCAACAACAGATACTGTTTTACCCATCTGTCTCCACTGCCTTAACTTTTCATTACATACATTTGTTACATCATCACCAGTATGGTATTGCACATGAGCATTTAACTCGAAAATCTAGTACTGGCCTCACCTTGTTCTTTGTTGGTTGTTCTACTGGCATCATAGGAATAATTCCATCAGTTACATCTTTGTCCCAGGGGACTAAAATTCCCTCTTGTATCCACCTGTTGACATCTTTGTCATACTTTTTTTTTTCTTCCCTGTCAGGTTCGTTCTATAGCAGCTAACCTTATTTGTAAGATTTACTGGATGATTATTTTTTTCTAAAACCATTCCACTGTCCAGTTTTTACCATCAAAAACAGCATGAGTCCTCTTCATCAATCTTGCATAATTTTTTTTCAGCACAATTAAAATTGCCAGTTGCTACCAAAGAAAAATCAGGTGCAAGAAACTGTACAACACCCTCCTTGATTGCAACACCACCAAACTGATTAATAACATCCAATCCTACTACAATATCGACACCGTCAATCATCTTATCAGAAACCACTGCATGAGCAGACAATTGTATATTGCCAATCACCAAATGCACCACAGTAGAACCTTTACACTTGACCTGCCTTCGATCGAGAGCACATATATAAGTTTCTTCTGTAAAACCAGTACCAACTTAGAATGAATGATTGTTTTAGTACAACCGGAATCTACAAATCCCCTAGCTGAACAATTATTACCCCGCATATCAATAACAGGTAGTGACCGTGCCTTGACATTAACAAGGGGGTTACTGCTGGCGCAGCAGTCCCCCTCTATTCGTTTCCCTGCCCTTGGGTATATTCTTGAGTCTTCTGATCACATTGGCTGGCAATATAGCCTACTTTGTTACACTTGAACCACCTCATTTTTTCCTCACAATATATGATTAAATGAGGACCACCACACCTAAAGCATCTCTCATTAAATCCCATACTGCCACTGTCTTTTTTTGGCAACTCAAACCCCCTTGCCACTTCAACATGCTCCTCATCAGCCCAAGTTTTGCACAAAATCCTTACCGCATGTATCAGTTCACTAACTTAGTTAAAACCTAATTGACTTGTTGCAAAGCTATACTTATATTAGCTGAGAATACATTGACAAAAGTCAAACAAACAATGCTTTCCAAACCATCTCCCGTGAACCCAGCTAGCCCAGCCAAACATCTTATGTCATTTGCATACACATCAACAGGTTCCCATGTCCATTTGACTCTAACCAACTTGGCATGAGCTACAAAGGCTCCGTCAGTAAACGCCTTTTATAACATAGTTACTATTTTTTCTGAATCACCCTGGTCATCATCACTCATTTCTAAATACAGAGCAAGAGCATCCCCCTTCAAATACGGTGGAATTAAAGAAGCCAAATCAGAAACCTCCTGCAACTTAGCCACCAACTGAACTTTCTTTATCCATGCAACCACATCTCCACTGGTGAATGGTCTAATCATCTCCGACGTGACTTTAGACAACATGACTGCAGGTTATAGCCTGGACGGCTTGTGGTTTGAATTGACTGAATTAAATTCCTCTTACCATGATATTATGTGTCATGTGGAATAACGCCAATGATGAGTTAGGATGAGTGACAAACAATGACGATAATACCGAAAGACAGAACAAACGAAAAACAAAAATACCAAACCGGCCGGTAAACAAAGCATAAATGTCACCCCCAAAAAATATAACCTCTGCACTCAAATATCTCTTAAAACCACTCACTCACCCAACTCAGCACCAACAACTGTCCACAATACGTAAACTACCACAAACTACTAAACTACTTTTAGACTTACTAAACTACATCAGCGTCAGGGAAGTTCAAAATTGTGAATTATTCATAACCAGCAGTTATTTTTGCTTCAAGTTCTAATAAAAAAAAATTGAATAGCAGACAATTTTTCATAAATTATAAATAAATGCTCTTATTATGAGATATGATCTGTTCTGTTGTTTTCAATTATAAATATTGTGAATGAGTGCATGCATTTCAGGAGGTATATTAGCTAGGTAATTTTGAAATAAATTGAGAGTAACTCTTATATATGATTTTTCTGATCGTGTCTGTGAAGTTCATCTGAAAATATCCTCATTTCCTGATAACCAGATAAATTGCAACTGTGTGCTTACAAAGTTATGGAACTTAACGATCCAGGCATATATCCCTGGAGTGACTCATATCAAATGCTAAGCAGATTAAAAATGTTGTGCTTTTTGGACACCAGAAAATTTTACATTTCTCGCTGAACACAGCTACCTCTGCATTTGTTGTTTTCTTGAAAAGCGAGTATAAAGCTGCTCAAACAGAAACCTACCTAGAATGAACACACTGCAATTTTGAGTAACATCAACTTGTCTCAGTTAATGATATATGTCCGTCACAGATATTTAAGGGCATTGTGACTTCAGGAAGACTTCAGTTCAAACATACATTCTTTTTTCCTAGTATGTTCAACTACATATTTTGTTATTAATGCTTCATAATTATGGTAAACAGGATGTGAAGGGTCATAGTAGGTCAACATATCCGAGTATAGGTCAAAGGCTATTTCACATGTGTTTTAAGAACAAAACTCCTAAGAAGTAAAGGCACAAATATACATTACATATTACATATACAGTTCATATATATCACGGGCAATTCAGTACCTTAATAATCAAGATACTGTACTTCCTTATGCAAGTAATATTAGATTTTTAAATAATTAGAATATGTGTTTACCAAGGCCATTCTCACCTCCTCTGCCTGTTGTTTGGTGGCAAGAAAAATTGATGAGAGAGAAGGGTCGCATATTATTGAATGTCCTATAAATAGGTTGTGTTTTGCTCATGTTTTAGTAAACAGAGGCTTTGGATTTAAATAAGACTGGATAAGACAACTCGATTTTAAGTCTTCCTTTAGTTAGTTTTTTTCCTATGGCTACGTCCACAGTGAATATTTTGGTGTGTTGGATACACATCTCTTCCTATCCCTTTATACCTGACAAAATCACAACACTTCCCATCTCTGCTTCCCTTTACTTTGTCGTTTTCTTGGTGTCCAGGCCGGATGAGAGTATTTTTCTTTGCCCGTCCCAATGTCTCATATTATAAAAAAATAATATAATGAGAATACTGTACATGTAATATCACACTTGTAATATGGTGAAAGAAATTCCACATAATTTTTACTACTTATTTTATATAGTGTCAATACAAAGAATATGTGACATCACACTTAATAAAACTGGTGTTATGTTGCAATTAACGCCACAGTACTTCAAAGAAGCACCACACAGTGACAACACAGCTTTCTTAAGCAATATTACAAAGCAGAGGACTTCATAAGGCACTGAATTACAAGAAATGCTATGTTGTATATACTTTAACATAAAGCCTACACAACTATTTGAGCCATGTGTCTGCAGAAACTATGAATTAGAGCTAAAAAAAAATCAGAAAATATTTTTTGAAGGACCTAACAATTTAGATATAACAAAGCGAGAGCATCGCGTGAAAGCATTGTGTGAAATGTAATAGGAGACATTTTTGTGAGCTAGGAAACCTACACCAAAATCTCATTCCAACAGAATGTTGTATCTCGATGAAGCCGTTAACATAAACAACTGTAATAGAATGGAGACTGCAAAGCTTTATCATACCTTGCCAACCCTCGCCTCTTTATTTACTTGCTTTCTGTCTATATACAAAAGACATAGTCCCCGTTATATGGCGGAGTGGCAGAGTCAAAGAAAAACTTGACTCGCTCCTTCTTTCATCTTTTTTCTGTTGATCTTCAATGTAGGATCAATATTTCTTGACTCTGTAGGAGGAAAATACAGAGGAGGGGATTCCCATTCCTCTTGCACCACCCCAATAAGCTGACATTTTATGAAATGCAGGGGAACATAGAGGAGATATTTGTGCCCCAAGAAAGACTAATTGGAAGACAGGATTGCCAGTCCCAAACTCCCGTCTCTTTTAATTTCTTCCTACAACCATCTCTGTCATCAGAAATGGTTGGATATCATTTTTTTTTTTTATTTTCACTATCTGAATTTTGAAAATTACAGTGCTTCTTAAAATTAAAACCAAGCACGATATTTATCTCTCACGCTGTTACCAATAAGATAATGAACAAAGAAAAAAAGAAAACTGAATAGTAAAACTTGGTTCTAACTGTACTAAATACATTCTATGCACAACCAAAGACTGCTGAGCATACCAGCAGAAGGCACATATTGAGTAATATCTACACTGAAAACTATGAAACATTATACGTATCTAAGAGTTACTCACGTAAAAGGCACATCATCAAATTCTTCAGTACTTTACTAGCTCATCTAGTTTTCTTGACCATCAACCTGGTTAGGTACTTCATCCAAAAGTTTAATGATATCCCCAAGTGTATTCAAATAAAACAGAGGGATCTGCTTTTGCTTTTGCTGATTGGAAGCGACGGATAATTGACGAGCATCTTGTAAAGTCGCTACGCCGCTTAACACCAGAATAGTCCACATTCCACATTCATTGCCAAACATAATGTCAGTATTCAATCTGCAAAATATATCATAATTGAAATTTGCGAAAGACAAATAATGTAAGCTATTAGAAAAATGTCCTACGAAAGTTGAAGCCATTAAAGGCAGATTGCTTTTCGCGAGCATGAGCACTGGACCTGGTCGATCTGAAAATTTTGTTCAAATTCTGCGGGTTTGTATCAAAACAAAATGGGTGCTAGAACACTTACTATGGCATGCCAATATTATCCGGTGTTGAGTGGAATCGTTTCTCCCTTTATTGTGTTATATAAAGCACTCAATGCGGGTGAACATTAGTGTGTAATGAAACTCAATTGAGGGAGGATGTTTTCCTTAGATTGCCTGCCCTCTAAAGGTTAGGAAGTTTTGTCATGAGCACTCTACAAAACTTTCAGTCCTAGTGGTGGGAGAAAGTGAATTATACACTTGCTAATTTCTGCCTTTTTCTTTTCTTTTGTGCATCTGCAAGATCCTCATTACATGGATTGGTCCATTACGAACAAACCTTAATGAGAGGGGCAGCGATGACCATAGGAATATCTAATACCTTTGCAAATGGCCTTAAAGCTTTTTTTTCTTTTGTCACACCTTACAATTTGGGAGGTTTCTAAAGGAAAAGGTATAATACCCTATGAAAATATATTTTATAGGCTGATGAATTGATATCTAGTAGATAGAACAGAAATTAAATTTATTAAGAATATATTCCTATGACTTCTGAATGTTAAACTTACTGGAAATATGACACTACAAGACGAATATCAAAGCACTAGCCACAGCATATGGAAACAATTAGCCAGCAGGACTCTCATCACACTATTCACATCCTCATCTCTTTAATAATTTGTTCTGTGACCAGGAAAAATTATTAATGAAGAAATGGATTGTCTTTTACTTCATTAACCAATGTTAGTTAGCTCTTTCAATAGGTAATTATTAAGAGTGCACATTTTTTCTGCATTAAACATTTTAACATTTAATATAATGAGTTCAAAAAGTTAAATAGTGTTAGTAAAGCTTTTTCTTGTATGAGTAATTCCAGGACGAGCAAGAAATTTGCCCTAACCGGGCCTGAGCATGAAAACACATAATGCAAAGAGAAACAGAGATGAGGAGTGTTGTGACTTGTCAGATGTGAAGGGATATTAAGAGATGTGTGACGATTATGAAAGAATATTAGGAGTTGAAGTAAGCATAGAAAAAGGACTGTAACTGAAGAAAAACTTATCAAGCTATCCTGGCGAGTCCTATTTAAGTTCAAAAGACCTTCAGCTGTAGTATCACAAAGGGTGGCTGAAGCCATGGGCCAACCTACTACACAGCGTGAGATGCAGTACGACTATACAGTACTTACGTATCTCCGATGACAAGCGTCTTCTCGGGCTGAATGCCGTGTCGCGCTTGCAGCATGTAAAATATGTTCATAGAAGGTTTCCCCATAATACGTGCCGGTCTCTCTGTAGCAAGCTCTAGGGTATTGACAAGGACACCAGCAGCTGCAAAAAAAATGAATAAACAGTGAAATTAATGTCTCATTTGGATTTCTTACCATAGTAAAAATCATATTCCAACACCAACTAAATATTTTCTTACCATATTCTTCGCCATCATTGCATAACAGTTACATGTACAGCATATTCATCATATGATCTTTAATAGTAAAAGAAAATCCACCATTATATATCCCTTCTAGAGAACAGATAATAGTAACATTGCCGGCTTGAAGTAAAGAATAGTTGTCGCTTACAAAGCAGAGTAGATCAAAATGATCAAATTTACAAAGTATGTGAGACTTCTGCACTGTTTATTCAGATAGAACTCAAAAACTCTACAAGTCAAGAAGTTAACATATATAGCAAAGAAAATAAAATAAAAAAAGTATATGATATAGAACCATATCAAATGACTAAACCAAGGTTTTAGTTCACTTATTTTCCCTAATGCACGGAAAAGTATCAACTTCTCATGTATTGAATTGAAAGACTGCATAGCAACATTTATGAGAGAAAAGTGCAAGGATACTAACATGACAGGCAGCAGAGGCCAGTGGAGGTGGCTCATCAAAAACCGCGACCTTGTATAAATAAACCAGCTAATAAAGTTGAAGAAAATGTATTGAATTCATATAGTCTGACTGACATACTTCAGGCTTCTGATATCACTCCCAATAAGCAAATGTCTAGCTTTGATATTTTTTCTTTGTTTATTAAAGTATCCATACATAACCTGATAGATTACCTTAGTTATGATCTTGATACGCACTTTACTTAATCACCTGAAAATTTTACAACTCATTCACCTTTGCAATGCAGACTACGAATTCGTTTTTGTTGAGAATTATTATCAACAAACTTTTTGGCATTAAGTAGAATAACTCACATCGCTCTATTAAATTCGCTTTGGAAGCAGAAAATAATTCAAGATTACCATATTTTAGATATTTTTTCATTGATTTTTTCATATTAGAAATTCTACAAACAGCCTGTCATACATCCATTATTATTTTGGTTATAAAAAAAAAAATTATTTTTCTCTTCAATATTTCTTCAAACTTGAACTGTAAAGTCTGAGTATTTTGATGAAGAAATAGGGAAATTTATCAACACTGGAAAAAAAATTTATGCTAACTGGTTCTTAAATAACTTTCAGCACTGCAAAATACATATTCCATAATCCATTACACTTAGAAATGTAGCCTTGTGAAAATATCTTGTTATTCCCTATTACTTATATATTTTTTATGTGGAAGACACCAGGACAAGGAAGAAAACTGCCCTCGTCATGCCCAGGCTATAAGAAAACACTGAGTTGAAGAAAAGTAGAAGTTGAAGGACAAGGCAGAAATAAGAGAATAATACACAATAGGAAAGGACTGGCTGTAAGAATAGTCGACACAATGAAGACCAAGAAATATGGCAGGATTATGGTTTGAGATGACGATAGATCCACTTTTTGATGGAAGATGGATCATATGAATTTGGAAAGATAGTAGGAGGAAGAAAGTTCCAGAGTCTGGAGGTGAGAGGGAAGAAGCAGTCAAAGCACTGACCAATCTGTAAGCTATAAATCTCCAAATCTAAAAATTTCGGTCACGACTCTTAGATCACTAAACATCAGCTTAGCGTTTAAATACGAAAATGCTTTTCAGAAAATGATGATTAAAAACAGTCCAGCAAGTAAAGCTTTTAGTAATATTATTTGACTGGATATGAACAGTTACAGTCAGACTAACTAGGAGAAGCACCAAGTGCACATACATTAGTTCATCTGGAAAAGTGCATACGTTTTTAATTCAGAGGTTGCTCATGCAAAGCCTTTATTGGCACTAAAGTGTTACGTTGCACTTAAATCATAAGCTAAGCATCCTCAGCAGAAGCCCACTCGTCAACAAAATTTACCTGGCAGGTGATACCGGGTACCAACCACTTTATACTTCTCGTCAGTATTGGTAGCCAGGAACAAGCATTCCGGATCGTTTAAATAGCTGGTGGCACGAACCAACTTATCATAATTGAATTCTCTATCGAAACCAACGGCAACGGCGCCAACCTCAGGGTCCAGTCCTAAGGAGCCATCTGAGATGGCACTGTAAATAGAGCCTTGAATTCTCTCAGGCTGTAAGAGAAACAATAATTTTTTTTTTACTTCGAAACAAATCATAGTAACGAAAACTTTAAATGAAGTTTGTCTAATAAAACCCCCAAAAAGGTATAGGTGTATACAATATGTATATAAAGTACAGTAAACTGATCCCTAGCAATCAGGTGAACCACTCCTGTTGAAGGAGACAGTAGTCTCCGAAAGAATAAGGACCAATTTACGGTACCCTAAATACATACTGTATATATTTTTACCTTTTTGGAGTTTTATTGGACAACCTTCATATCAAACATACATATACATTGCCAAAGAATATGACTAATACTAGCTGAATAGGGATAATACTGGCTATCTTGATCATCAATATATTAATTTCCAACTCTTTTACTCATACTGTATATACATTTGTTTTTAATGAATGTTGATGGACTTAGTGAATGATATACATCTTGAATTACTAAATATACAGATCACACCATCTATTCTTGTCTTACCATAAATGCCTTTATTATTCATGTTGTTATTTATTTACTACACACCAAAGTGCCTCGATGAGCTTTTATCAATGGAAGCCTTTGAGATATTTTGCCAAGAAAGTCACGTGATCATATCCCTTATTCAATGGACAACCTGCATACAATAACAACACTCTAATAAAATATATTCATTATACATAGCTTAAATATTGTAGTCTTCAAAAATAAGAGAGAGAGAGAGAGAGAGAGAGAGAGAGAGTGTGTGTGTGTGTGTGTGTGTGTGTGTGTGTGTGTGTGTGTGTGTGTGTGTGTGTGTGTGTGTGTGTGTGTGTGTGTGTGATTACCTAATTGTGTTTACGGGAAAGAGCCCAAAGCTCGTATCTTCCCGTCTCCTCATCAGTTCCATTTTATACTTGGTGATACTTATCATACCTGTCCTTAAAACTATGGATTGAGATAGCATTAACTACCTCCTCGCTTAGCCAATTCCAATTATCAACTACTCTTACACTGAAAAAGTATTTCCTTACATCCTGCAAAGAAGTTTTCTTACGAAGCTTCAAACTATGACCTCTACTTCTAGAGCCAGCCATATCAAAATATCGATCCCTATCCACTCTATCATAACCATGAAGGAATTTACAGACTGTCACCATATCCCCCCTCACTCTTCTAGCTTCGAGTGATGGTAAGTCTAATTCCCTCAGCCTCTCATCATAACTGAGATTGCGTATTTCTGGCACCAGTTTCGTGGCATGTCTTTGAACTTTTTCAAGCTTAGCTATGTGCATTTTCAAGTGCGGATTCCAAAAGGGGGCTGCATATTCGAGTTTTGGCCTCACATAGGTTACATAAATATTTCTGAACATTTCCTTGTCCATGTGCCTGAAGGCTACCCTTACATTTGATAAGAATGCATATGCTGCCCTTACTACGCCATTTATATGTATTTCTGGAGACAAATCTGCCAGTATGTTTACTCCTAGATCTCTCTCATTTTCTGTCTCTTGAAGTTGTACTCCAGCCACCGAGTAGTCAAGCTTGGGCCTTCTTGCACTTGTACCCATTCTCATTACCTTACATTTTGAAGTATTGAATTTCATTAGCCACTTTTCTGACCACTCATGCAGATTATTTAGATCCTCCAGAAGTTCTCTACCATTGTTCTCGTTTTTTACTTTCTTCACAATCTTTGCATCATCTGCAAACATATTCATGAATGAATTTACAGACTCTGGTAGGTCATTTACATATACAAGGAACAAAAGTGGCCCTAAAACTGAACCCTGTGCAACTCCACCACTAACTCTTCTCCATTCAGACACTGAGTGTCTTACTCTAACCCTCTGTTCCCTTCCTTCTAAGTAAGTTTTTATCCATTCCAAAACATTTCCACCTATTCTAGCCATTGACTGCAGCTTCCTAATAAGTCTCCCATGTGGAACAGTGTCAAACGCTTTCTGGAAGTCTAGGAATATGCACTCTGCCCAGCCCTCTCTTTCCTGTAAGATTTGGCTTACCTCATCATAAAATTCTAATAAGTTTGTTACTGTTGATCTACCTTCTCTGAAGCCATGTTGCCTCACTGACAAAAAGTTGAAGGATTCCAAGTGAAGAGAGTTATGTTTCCTTAGTATTTTCTCCATAACTTTGCAAACTATGCTGGTCAAGGAAACTGGTCTATAGTTCAGAGCCGTATCCCTCCTTCCCTTTTTGAAGATAGGTATCACATTTGCTTGTTTCCAGCATCTTGGAATCTCCCCCGACTCCAGTGACTCCTTAACTATGATACTTAGTGCCACTGATATTGAGTTGCGCATTTTTTAAGCACATGAGGGGATATGTCATCAGGACCTGTAGCTTTATGAACATCTAAATCCATCAGCGCTTTGCATGTGTGTGTGTGTGTGTGTGTGTGTGTGTGGTGTGTGTGTGTGTGTGTGTGTGTGTGGTGTGTGTGTGTGTGTGTGTGTGTGTGTGTGTGTGTGATTACCTACTTGTGTTTACGGGAAAGAGCCCAAAGCTCGTATCTTCCCGTCTCCTCATCGGTTCCATTTTATACTTAGTGATACTTATCATGCCTGTCCTTAAAACTATGGATTGAGATAGCATTAACTACCTCCTCGCTTAGCCAATTCCAATTATCAACTACTCTTACACTGAAAAAGTATTTCCTTACATCCTGCAAAGAAGTTTTCTTACGAAGCTTCAAACTATGACCTCTACTTCTAGAGCCAGCCATATCAAAATATCGATCCCTATCCACTCTATCATAACCATGAAGGAATTTAAAGACTGTCACCATATCCTCCCTCACTCTTCTAGCTTCGAGTGATGGTAAGTCTAATTCCCTCAGCCTCTCATCATAACTGAGATTGCGTATTTCTGGCACCAGTTTCGTGGCATGTCTTTGAACTTTTTCAAGCTTAGCTATGTGCTTTTTCAAGTGCGGATTCCAAAAGGGGGCTGCATATTCGAGTTTTGGCCTCACATAGGTTGTGTGTGTGTGTGTGTGTGTGTGTGTCTAAGGAACACTAAGAATCAAGAGATTAAGAAGTTCAACACATGAAAAAATATATAAGTAAAGAAAAACAAATATAACAATATAATAAAAATACACTGCTAAAGAGATAATGTAAGGAAGCATAAGAATCGCAAGGACAACAAATTCAGCACAAGAAAAAATCTATCAGTAAAAAAACATGAAACTAATTAAAATAAAAAATATACATCTAGTGTCAATAACACCAAAAGTGGAAAAAGAGCAAACATTATTTTTTGAGGTTTACATTTAATCAAGTTGATTTGTTGTATTAGACGGAAAAACAAAAGAAGACAAGCAGGCAAAGATTTAACCAGAATGGATAAACACAGTAAACTATATACAGACACTCCACAACTTACGAACAACAGAGTTAAGACCTTTTGCAGATATGAACAAAAGCCTACCCATTATCTACTCATGTATTTTATAATTGCATTGTACTGTAATATTACATTATCATTAATATTGCATTAAAATTCATTAATACTGTATACTTTATGCTTTATGTAGTAGTTAAAATTCTTTAGCCTAAATACTGTGCAGTACTGCATATGTATGCACGATAGAGTACTTTTATGTACCTAAACACAACTTACGAACAATTCTACTTATGAACAGACTTCCGAATCCTAACTCATTCGTAAGTAGGGGAGTGTCTGTGCTGTATTACTATAAATACAGTAATATGTGGTTCACCAAATAACACTGGGAACTAAGATGACTCTTTACAAAACTAAGTACTGTATAAAAGAAGTTAATTAACACAATTTGCTGTACAAAACCGAGTCTCTTTCGGGATCAGTCAAATAATGATATTAAAGGATAACAGCATCTCCTAAATGCATTCATCATATCACACAACTGATTACACTGATTACACCAAGCATAGTTCTGCAAACCAAACACGATACATAATGAGCTTGCTTAAGTAGAGGCAAAAATGGAACTTACTCCAACTCCAATGCACTGAACGCCCACTTTTTGAATTTCTTCAGCTAGTCCCGGCGACCCTAGAATGTAAACTTTCTTCTGAAATCCTATTTCCTTCAGGTACTGAGCGAGGATAAAGGGAGCGCTTAAAATGTGATCCTGAAAAAGAAAATGTATATTCATGTTATTTCTGCCTTGTCCTTAAGCTCTTATTTAATATAAATGTTTTCTTGGTGCCCGGGCCCAATGAGGGCAGTTTTATTTGCCCGTCCTCGTTTCATACTATA
The DNA here is from genome assembly GCA_037179515.1 of Halocaridina rubra. Classification (NCBI taxonomy): domain Eukaryota; kingdom Metazoa; phylum Arthropoda; class Malacostraca; order Decapoda; family Atyidae; genus Halocaridina; species Halocaridina rubra. Next base: position 115,167 of record JAXCGZ010022652.1, on the reverse strand, counting down.
AAAAAAAAAATTATGTATATGGCTGCATTGGAATATAAATAAAAAACAAGCAATATCTAAGGTTATGGTGCATTACCTTCAGGAAAATTGTTTCACATGCCATCACACGACCTCTGATCGTATGAATCAAACACGTCCTTAACTATCCACCGATGTGCTTCATTGGATCTAAAATAACCCCTTAAAACAATATGATATATATATAAAACTAGAGTTAAAGCATATAAACTATACATCAAAATATCTTAATGTCTCTCTAAAGACAAGTTACAAATCATGAAATAGTATAAAAAGCAAAAATGCAGGCAAGTTTTTACCATCCAAGGAAATATGAGTCAGTTCAGTAATTCTGAGGCAAAGTCTGCAATGCTGCCAATCAGTCAATTATACAGTATTCAAGTAAATTCAATAGCCCTATTCCCCCTTACAAGGGGGGATGGCAGGGCCAAAGCATAAGAAACTTGACTATTTGGAGGAAAAAGTAGAGGAAGGGATTCCCAGTCCCCTTGCTAATATAACTAAGAGGCTAAGGGAACAGGATACACAAGACAGGAAAAGATGGAAGAGGTTAAAAAAAAATAGCAACCCCTTTTGGAAACGTATTCAAGCTGGAGACAAAGGAGTACAATATACAAAACAGAAGTACACTACACATGCACTTTGAAGTTAAGAATTCAAGACTGAACCAAACAACAAAATGCAATACATATTGCAACTCACTTTTGCAATGTTAAATCCAAGTGTCTGGCATTTCTCATAATAGCTGTCTTGAGTTTTAGTGGAATTATTGGTGATAAAGAATACGTTTTTTCCCATCTCCTGGAGTCTCTGTACGGTCTCTCGAGATCCAGGAATTAAATCCATACCTTGAGCACCTTGCCATAAAACTCCTGCGGATTTTAATTCATGACATTAATATGCAATAGCTCAGAAGAGTTTACATATTCCAGAGAGATCTGTTTTAAAACTATTTGTAAAACGACTTTCACTGCAGTATATGTTTGTTCTGGAGTTATAATTTATAACCATTGCCGAGTAATATTGATTAGCATTAACAAAACCCTACTTTAAGGTCCTGGGGTGGCAGCAAAAGAGGTAAAACTGCCTCAACCAACCCCTGCTCCACATTTGCTGTGGGAGTTAGACATACCATCACTCAAAGCGAGCAGGAATAGAAGGGATATGGTAGAGGTTTTTAAATTTCATCATGGTGTTGATAGAGTGGACAAGAAGCAATATTTTGGTATGGGAGACTCTAGAACTTGAGGTTGGTGTTTGAAGTTTTTCAAGAAAACTTCTTTGCAGGCTATATGAAAGTACATTTTCTGAGTAAGAAATAATTTATAATTGGTATTTGCAAATTGAGGAAGCATTCATAGTTTTAAGGATAGATATAACAAGTGTCTGTGAATAAAAAACGGAACCAATCAGGAGACAGGGAGTATGAGCATTGTGCTCTTTTCTGGAGCACAGTTAGGTAAATACTGTACAGTAGAGAACCTCCATCCACTGATTACAAAATTAACCTAACTACACATAACTGTGCAACAATGATCTGGTCTTACATCTCAGACTCGCTTTTCTAGTAAGAGCAAGGACAATCCTTCCTTGAGAACAACTTTTGGTTTTGGCAGAGACAGTTACCCCAAGTGAATGCCCTTTCTAACTTACAACCATGGCAGGTCTTGAACTGACGACCAGACTGTAAAGTGGCCCATACACGATCAATATTACTGCGCAATATACTGAATAATTTTATTGTGCAATATTTTTCTCCACCCTACATGGCTCAATATTATTCCACAATATCATCAGTCGAGCAAAGGATTTCAGAGAGGCAGTATGACGGACATTGATTTTGCTCTAATCGGAATTGCCCCAGATTTCTGTGAATTTTATTTTTTACTAATTTCTTTCTACAGTTTATTATGAGAGAATTTATTTTCTATCTTACATCATGTCTTGTAGTTTCTGGGCGTTTTTCTTTAAACTTTTTCAACATGACATCATATGCATTTTTTTTTTTTTGTCTGTTGCTACATTCTTTGCATTTAACTTTCCACAGTACAGGTAATAACCAGTACAGTTGTATTATTTCAAGTAGGAATGATCGGCTGTATTTCTTGCCAGCCATGTCGACGGTATGAAGGCAGGAAACACAATGACATGATATTGCACAATGTTACTCTCACACTATTCAATATATTCATATTGTGCATAAAATATCAAACTCTTTTTGATGTCTTTAATGTATTTCGCACTACTTCAATATTATCCCTACACTTTCGATAATATTGTGCAATACAAAACACTGCACAATAATATTGACCGTGTAGGGGCCGCTTACTCATACCAACGGTACTTGTGCCATAATTGACTTAAACATTAAAATATGGTTATATTAGTGGCATATCATTAATTTTTTCCTACTGAGTATTAACTACTACCTAATGAAATAGACTCACATCTCAATTCAGTATAACAATGAGGAGATAAACTCACCATTGATATGCAGTAAGATACCGAATACTGTAGTCAAATTCACTAATGACATGCAGTAAGTTAGTGAATAGTCAAAATTCACCATTGCAAATGAGTAAAACAAGAGAATCATCGCACTAACCATCACAACCCAGTATAATAGAGAATAGTCAAGCTGACCATCACAATCCACTAAAATATAAAAAAAGTCGAACTCACCATCGCAAGCCAGTAAAATAGTTAATAGTCGAACTCATCATCACAATCCAGGGAAAAGGTCCAGTATAACTCCGGTGTCTTAATTTTGGTCTGTTTTCTTCAAAACCTTTACAAAACCCTTTGTATATATATAGTACATTAGTAAAAAGTGGCAGAAAGCACATTCTGTAATAATAATAACACAAACAATCTAGGGGAAATTTTACACCATGTTGGAAAAAAATCCCTAATCAAACCTGGAAAAATTCCTCTCATGTAACACTATAAGGCACATAACCAAATCTATACCGACCCCTAAGCCCGGGCTTTACACGTCCTTCATGAGCCAGGATTAAGGCATTTAATGAAATTTATACTAACCCCTAAGCCCGTGCTTTACATGGCCTTCATGAGCCAGAAATTAAAGCATTTAACGAAATCTATACTGATCCCCTAAGCCCGTGCTTTACCTAATCTAACCTAAATCTAGCCTACCCTAACCTAACTTAACAGTAAAGAACCAGTATAACTCTGGCGCCTAATTTTGGTCTAATTATACTGGACCTTTACCATTAGGTTAGGTAAAGCAAGAGCTGAGGGGGTCAGTATAGATTTCGTTAAATGCCTTAATTCTGGCTCATGAAGGCCATGTAATGCAAGGGCTTAGGGGTTCAGTATGGATTATGTTAAATGCCTTACCGTGTTACGTGAGATAGGGATTTTTCCAGGTTTGACTGGGGATTTTTTTCTGACATGGGAGTAAAATTTTCCCTAGATTGTGTTAGTTATTATTGTAGGATGTATTTTCCTCCACGTTTTACTAATGTATTATATGTATAAAAAGGATTTTGTGAAGGTTTAGAAGAAAATAGACCAAAATTATGGCTCCCCCGAGTTATACTGGACCTTTACCCAATCCAGTAAAATATTGAATAGACAAATTCACCATCGCAAGCCAGTAAACTAGTTAAGAGTCACACTCACCATCATAATCCAGTAAACTAGTTAATAGTCACACTCACCATCATAATCCAGTAAAATGGTGAATAGTCAAACTCACCATCACAACCCAGTATCATAGTGAAGAGTCAAACTCACCATCACAATCCAGTAAAATACTATCTACTTCGCCAAAAAGCTGACGGAGAGACTCCCTATCCATGGACATAGGTAACGTATCCATTTTGTATTAATCAAACGGAAGGGCTTTTAAAGTTAATCGTTAACTTCTTCGCTGTCACACACCCACTACCAAGATTAAAAATAACTTATGAATAATCCCCCTTCAGTCCGCTGCTGGCGTTCTCTCTGTAGATCATGTGTATTAGCGAGTAGTCAAAATATTTGTCATTGCGGTTTTTTTAAGTTTTTAAATTTTAAAATTAATTCTAATAACAATTATATTTACAAAAAATATATCTAAATAATAAATATACATGAAATAATTTTGTCTCAAGATTAATAGTATTTAGAGATATTTTTAATAATTTTAACTTTAATAATGGAAACGAACGCTTTTATTTATGTAACGCTAAAAAAAGCACGGTTTCGTGAATATGGCATTGAATGGGTTCTTATGGAGGTACAGGAAAATGGGGCCGGCCGGTATGAGGTTTCCTCCACCAACTTCAATCCCTGACGAGATATGCCCATAAAAGAGTATATTGAGATTTAACTTGTGGCGACTAAACACCACGAAAGGCGAAAAAAAAAAATGGTTAGCGCTATATGATAACACTGTATATCAAGGTACAGCTGTAGTGGCTGATTTTGTTAAGGCAGCATGACTTTGTAGTGTGAGACGTGATTCGAACCCCTCCTATCCTAACAAGATTTTCATTACTATTGTTAACATCACATATATATATATATATATATATATATATATATATATATATATATATGATCTTATAAAGATAAATAACCCCCACAACCTCATGTAAAGTTGAATAACCGTGTAATCAAACTTATATAGTAAAATAATCCAGTAATTAAACTTGTAAAGCTGAATAGCCTAACCTAACCTAACCAAATATAAGCGAAAACAATTAATAATTACCTTGTAAATGCAAATAACCTCTATAACTACCTTGTAAATATGACGACCCCCCCCCCAAGACTTGTCTTGTAAAGATGAATAACCCTAAAGGACACTGGGGTTATTTATCATTACAAAATGCCTTATATATATATATATATATATATATATATATATATATATATATATATATATATATATATATATATATATATATATATATATATATATATATATATATATATATATATATATATATATATATATATATATATATATATATATATATATATATATATATATATATATATATAGTCGTAAAGAAGGCGTGATATATATATATATATATATATATATATATATATATATATATATATATATATATATATATATATAGTATATATATATATATATATATATATATATATATATATATATATATATATATATATATATATATATATATATATATATATATATATAATATATATATAGTCGTAAAGGCGTGATATAAATAACACATATTTCCATTTGAAAATAGCGCCAGGCTTGAGGGCGGATAACGTGGCAAGAGCGGGTCGTATCTGCCTTTCAAAGTGCATGTAACGCTTTCAAGAAGGATTTATTTTTGGCTTTCCTTACTTGTGGCTATAACATTTATTGTGAATTCGAAAGCAAGACATATAGAGAGTTTTTTTATTTTTATGATATTGGCTTTACGCAAAATCATACTTGAGCATTAGTTATCATCTCCCGTCAGCTGAGTTGGAAGGGATAAATATTTGAATAATTCATTTTTGGCCTTTTAAATAATTAAAGAGGGTTAAATACTTTTTTAAAAGTTTTATATATGAGAAAGTATGGAAAGTCATGATCCTATACGATGGATATCTATTTATATTATCATAAAAAAATATTGTGAAACGATAGATATTCAACCACCTCAAAAACTATGAGCTGTCTCAGTATTGCAAGCTGTTTCCCTTTGATGTTAGTCTAACTTGGCGATATTTTAGCCAAACTAGCTCTTGGTAATGGAATATTTTATTAGACCAAATAATGCCCCATATTTTTAATGTTGACTTATCAATGTACACTTTATAATATATTCTGCTAAAAATATGCTCAAAAATTCGTTAGATATGACTGAATTTGTCAAGCACATACTAGTAATAGATATTTTTTTTCTGGAATAAGATATTTATTTTCAGACCAATTTGTATCACAGATTTTCAAATATAGATAATTAATATATACATTTTTAAATATATTGGTAGAATTAAACTCAAATATTAATTGGATATAATTGAATTTATCAAACTAATTTTGAGTAAGCAACTTTATATTTTTATTAATCCAATTTATACCTCAAAATTTTAAATACAAATGACTAACCTATATTTGATTAATGATCTAGCTAAAATTATACTCAACAATTTAATACAACTATATTTATCAAACTGATTTTGATTTAATGACTTCATTGGCGTGAAAACGCTAGTTAGTTCCCCTAGATCTGGCAACCCTGCATACCACCACTCAGGGTTGAATCCAGCAACAATAACACGAGCGAAGGGGAAATAAATATGGGTTCCCAAAGTGAATTTTTGAGTCGAGCGGAGGATTTTGCCGACCAGGTAATTGAATTGTGAAGATAACCACTCCATTAATTCATTATTTACATGCCGTAGCATGTAGTATATTGAGGGTGTAAGGGATATATCCCGGTTGGTCTGTTTGACAGATGTCTGGCTCTCTCGCCATCACTTGGGATGACCTCTTTAGGTGACCTGGCCTTCTTGAGACCTTATGTGATCGAATGTGGTTTTATGATTTGTAGTTATGTTTTTGTAAGATCTATTTTGCCTAACACCAGTTCGGCCTAGTAGACTTGTTTAACTAGTACCGTTATGGGATTTATCTAGCTCCATTTGGCCCTAGGAGGCTTATTTTACTAGTAATGTTATGGGGCTTATCTAGCACCAGTTGGCTGTAGTAGACTTGTTTTACTAGTAATGGTATGGGGTTTATCTAGAACCCGTTGGCTCCAGTAGACTTGTGTTACTAGTACCAGTATGGAGTTTATCTAGCACCAGTTCGGCCAAGTAGACTTGTTTTATTAGTGCTGATATGGGATTTATCTAGCACAATTTGACCCTAGTAGACTTGTTTTACTAGTAATGTTATGGGGTTTACCTAGCACCAGTTGGCTTTAGTAGACTTATTTTACTAGTAATGTTGTAGAGTTTATCTAGCACCAGTTTGCTCTAGTAGACTTGTTTTACTAGTACCAGTATGGGGTTATCTAGCACCAGTTCTGCCTAGTAGACTTGTTTTATTAGTACACTACTGGTATGGGATTTATCTAGCACCATTTGACCCTAGTAGACTTGTTTTACTAGTAATGGTATGGGGTTTATCTAACACCAGTTTGCCCAAGGGACGGAGGTTTTAATGAAGTGTATCTTAGACATACTGGAACTCATGAAGAAATAGGACCTGACTTTACACAAAATTTTAAATATATAAACAGTATAATATAATATATCCTAACCGAAGAATTAACACCTAGAAAAGTTACAGGTTCCAATTCTTCATAAGCTCTGACATTATATATTTTGCTCCAGATCACTTCACTTAAAGACTTTCGTTCATGAATTGGGCATATTTCCTATATAATTTCCTTGGTTCGTCTCGTACACATCTCCCATATATTCACCAGTGCAGTACCATCATATAGAAAGTCCCAGTCACTCAATTACTTAATATCATGAGAAGGCATACGTATATTTGTACTTTTCCACCCTTCTTTTCCCCTAATGTTTCATACCTATTAAACAAGTCACAGTTCAAAGCTTGTTGATATTTTTTTAACTAATCTCACCTTTAAAGTCGTCATAAATTAGGTTTGAATAGGTTAAGTCGGGTAAATTTAGGTTAGGGATAATTTCAAAGGGTTTTGATAATCAAATTAATTCAAAGCACATCAGACACCATCGGAAAAAACTTTTCACTCTCAGAGGTATATGGATGAAAGCTTATATATCTACCAGGGTATAAATGAATAATAGCTTTGGTTCAAATAAGAGATGAAAGGGTTTTTTTCAGTCCTCAGGAATTCTCAAACCCATGCCAAGAAGTTGTTTCTGCAATTAGAGTCTACTAGGTTAGAAAGGGCATTCACTCAGGGACTTGATTACACTTGTCGAACCAGAGTCCTTCACAAGAAGGAAAAGGAGTCAGATATAAAACTGATCACTGCATATCTCAACACAACACTCACAACAACAAAATTTTCTACACCAAAAAGTTATTCTATCTGGAGACACTGAGAGCAAACCATGAAATGCAGTATATTTGATTGCACTGCATACAACCACATATGCCAACAACGCTACGTTCACTCCCTGTGAACTGTGTGGGAAAGCCCAGGATTGGCTTGACCCTCCCAAGGGACTTGGGGCTGTTTGGCCAAGGAGCTTAGGGAACACCAACAACTTGTAGCAGGGGTTTCAATGACCTCCAACATCTCTTCACCCAAAATCATATTCCTTTGCAATGTGTAAACCAATCATAAAACTGAAGATTTCCCACTGAGAACTCCAATCATCACCTCTCAGTATGTTCATAATGAGTGTATTTGCACATTATTGACAAATACGGTAAAGTATACAAGTACTTGTAATCTCATAATATATATTTTACTTATTTCCCATACATTAACAAATTAGTTCTGTTTAGCCTTGTATGCAAGCCTGGTTAGGTCTGGTACTTAGTACTCATTTCATAATACAGTTTGGATACATAGATGTTGATATGATTATAGAATGAAGAGTTTTCACATTTTTAGTGTTACAGGTCATCTGTTGCTGTTTATTATGATATAAATATGATGGGTTAAGTTTCAGACCTTGTAAGCTTAGAGATATATGTTAGTTAAATGATAAATCATTAGATAGGTAAATTTTAGATGGTTGAGATATGATGGGTTAAGAATCCAGATTTTGATTTATCAGATTTTATTAAGTATTCAATTTATTGCCATGTTATCCTTGCGTGCACCTACGAAGAATCATTAAGAGTCGGATATAATATTTATACTGCAAGGGGTTTGCTCAGATTATTGTTTGTTTTTTATATGATTTTTATCTGAATTAATAAAATTATTAATATGCAACCATATTTAGTAAGTTTATTGATAATGTCAACTATTCAAGTTGTGGATTAACCCAGGGTTTTTTTTTAATTATGAAGCATAGCTTATTCTCAAATTAGTGCCTTTTTTGAGTGCCACAATAACATTTAAAGTTTATATGGGCAGGTTTATCTTGTTTTAGGTCTGATGCCAGTACTTGAGTCCTTCCCTAGGTAGTAAACTTAGGGATCAGGTGTTTGGTTAGTATTTTTTTTTCTTTTTATGTGTGTGACATTGGGACAGGCAAAAAAACTTCCCACATCAATAAAGGCCCGGGCACGAGAAAACATTAAGACAAAGGAAAATAAAAAGGTTATGGACAAGGCAGAGATGAGGTAATGATATACAAAGGAAGAGGACACACTGAAAAAAATAGAGTACTGAGGACCCAGAGGTATTGAGGATTAGGCCCTGAGATGATGATAGATCTGCTTTTTGAAGGAAGATAGGTCATAAGAATTTGGAAAGACAGAAGGTAGAAGAGAGTTCCAGATTCTGGAGGTTGATCGGAAAAAGCAGTCACTGCACTGACCAATCCACGAGCTACAAATCTCCACACAGTACCTGTGTGACGAGGCCGCTTGGCGTGTGTTACATGGCCTCGGCAGTGGGAGTGGGATGCAACTCACCAACTCATCAGAGCAGCGATGGAAGTAGTAGCAATAGAAAAGAGAAAGGGACAATACTTTACGGCGAAGAGAGAGAGAATATAAACTAGAAGTAAGAGAAGGATCATTAATGAATCTGACTGCCTTAGTTTCAACCCTATCAAGGAGATAAGTTTTTATTTTAAGCAATTGTTGGTAATAGATCTAGTAGTCATTATTTCACTATTCCTCTTTTCAGTTTTTGAGGTACAGTAAAAATTACTTGCCTCACATAGCCAACATGAACAGTTGCTTAAAATAAAAAAACATATATATGTTTTTATTCTAAGCAACTGTTGGTAATAGATCCAGTAGTCATTATTATTTTACCATTCCTCTTTTCAGTTTTTAAGGTACAGTAAAAATTACTTACCTCATATAGCCAGACTTTGCCTCGTAAGTACCTTCCTTGAAGATGGTCTTAGGATGTGGTGGCAATGGCACGAGCAGCGAGAATACATGGATATCTCCTGGGGTTGCGGTTACTTCCTCGCCACTCTCTTTGTGCTCGTCAACCTCGTGGGGCAGCTGGGAGGAGTATTTATGGTTCTGTTTAGAAAGAAAGTAGAAGTGGCATGTGGAATACTATTATTCATTGTCGCTTTGCAGGTGAGAATAGACCTTAGATGTTTATTCGCAAAGTCTTTCATGGCAATAACGCAAGTTTGCTTTATTTGTCTAGTGGGAAAATACTTGAAATGTAATGCAGTATACTGAATAGATATTGAAATAATAAAAAGAATTACTGCTTGATTGTTGTGCTAAGCTGTTAAAAGGAGATAGGAAGAATTCTACCATTTCATAGAGTACTTGTATTAAGAGATGACTTAAAAGGCAAAATGAAGTGAGGCAGTTCCTCTCTCCCCTAATATATCTTTCCAAAACTCAACTGCCAGAAGATGCTAGGATGGGCAAGATTTGATGAATCCTAGCTACATCTGTTTTGCATGTCCTGTGGCCACTTGCAGACTTTTTGTGAGATGGTGGATCATGTGTAAAGAAAATGAAATGTTTTTTGCCATACCAAAATGATATGTTATTTCTTCAATAAAAAAAGGAAGGAGTGGGTTCAATGTGGACTTGCATTTATGTATGAAAGACTGTTTAGGGCTATTAAGTTTGTAATGTTTTTGTTTTTCAGACTATAGCATATCAGATATTATGGGACATGCAGTTCTTGTTCCGTAACCTAGCCCTAATTGGAGGCTTAGCACTGGTTCTGGCGGAGAGCAAGAAAGAAGCACGTTCTATATTCGCCGGTGTTCCTTCCCTTGGAGAAAATAAACCCAAAACGTACTTGATGTTGGGAGGAAGAATTCTTCTTGTGTTCATGTTCCTCACCCTAGTTAGATTTGAATTCTCAGTCATGCAGGTATGCAAACTCTTTTAATATGAAATCACTGCCGTGAAGCAGAAAGAATCACATTCTCGTATTCCCTGCTGGACCGCTGTAACACAGTGGTAGATTTCTCAGCTAGGGATGGCCAGGAATATGCCGTTCTTTTTGTAGGGAGATATTTATTATGCTCTTCGATATCCATGATATTCTTTTCTAAGTACTCTCTGCTATGTAAAAGTATTGTTATACTTTGTAAACCTGATATGTGTGATTGTACTGTATGTGTATAATTTTTTGAAATATAGCTGTCAAACATATCTTGTGTGTGCACACATACACGATGAGATTGTTTTGAGCAGTACTATCTTGATAGTAATTCTCAAAGTAAAAATTCCACTTTATACCTTAGTGGTGGGGAAGGGAGCCACAGTGGCAGACCCGTGATTGAGCCCACTATGGGGCACCAGGATGGGCATCCAGCATTATTTCCCCAGTCACATCCTGTGTCCACCCCTATATTGAGGAGAGGTCAGAGTACTCAACTTGGATATTGACAAACCCACAATCAAGCTCACCATGGGGCACTAGGAAGGACATCCAGCCACACACTGTCTGTGGCCACCCCCATATTAGGGAGAAGACAGATTACTTGACTCGGAAGTTGACAGACTTGTGATTGAGTCCACCGTGGGGCACTAGGAAGAGCATCCAGCCCTAATTCCTCAGCCATGCTATGTGACCACTCCCATTTTGGGGACTAATAGTGACATAAAAAGAATACCCTAGTAATGGGGGAGAAAGAGCACTGCACTCGTATTCTACGTGTTCCTGTAGAGCCTGCTGAAAGGGACTGGGAAATTGTTGATGGGCATGATAATGAATCACTCTTGTTCTACCTTTTTCATTCAGCTTTGGCCACCCAGATTTTTTCCTTAGGAGATAGCATGATGCAAAATAAAGACACCCACTTTTACTCAATATATTAGATTTTACTTGTGAAAAATATTAACACGAGCGAGTGATTGGTTTTACATCATAGACTCCTTTTTCTACCAAGGGCTAGCACGGTGCCTTTTTGCAAAGGACTTTGGTTTTGGCATGCGTGATTGATACTCAGAGTGAATGCCCTTTCCAACCTAAGACCGTGGCAGGCGGCAAACCCCTCGACCAGACGACTCAAAATTGCGAGGATTACATCTTTGCCGTGGCGAGTAAATATGCGCATTAATTTGTTTCAGATATTCCAAATAGTCATCGGTGGCCTGCTAATGGCCCTCGTTGCTGTTGGATACAAAACAAAACTGAGTGCGTTTCTGTTGGTTTTATGGCTCAACGTCTTCAATGTTTATGTCAACGCCTGGTGGTCCATTCCTGCATATAAACCCATGAGAGATTTTCTTAAATATGACTTCTTTCAGGTGGGTTTTATTTAATTTTATTGTGTTGATTTAATTTTCTTGTATTGATGTCTTCATCTTTGCTGTTACCAGATTACGGGCACTCTTGATCCTATTTATTTGAATTATGTAACTTTACTTGGCATTTCTTATCACCATGGGGGGTGCAAGAATACTTCCTCCGTGTTTCCCTACATGTCGTAAAAGTCATCTGAGGCCAAACAAGGGAACCGAGAATCCTTTCCTTTGTATTTCTACCCCTAAAAAGCCAAATTTTTGCTTCAACTCGGCCACCCTCTTTATAATGGGGAGAAGTTTTTCTTCTACTCAGTCACCCCTTTATAAGGGGGAGCATGACTTTTGTATTTAGATTGAAGAAAATTGGGAGTGAAGGGGTGGCAATCACATTCTCCGTGAAAATGTTTTCTTGTCACAGAACAACTGAGAGAAGGGGCAGGGATCTATAGGGTATGATGAAGCCCTGTTACTTCTTTTTTTTCCAATTGTTGACCACCCAACTTTTTGGACCATTCATCTTTCAAAAACCTGATCTGTCATCATCTCAGGGACTAATCCTGCCATATTTCTAGGCTTTCGTTACTCTGACTGTTCTCGCAGGCTTTCTTTTTAATATTGTTTATATCTCTTATTTCTGTATTGTCCTTGAGCTGCTTCATTTTCTTAGTATTCATGTTTGCATGGTGCTTGGGCCTGATGAGAGCCATATCTTTGACTGTCCTAATGTCAATAAAAGATAAAAAGAAAAAATGCACACTACACTATTGGTTTCAGCAGGATATGGCATCATTTAAAAAAAATTACTTTTAATAGAATAACTTTCTTTTTTTTCAGACGCTTTCAGTTATTGGTGGTCTCTTAATGTTGATCTCGTTAGGCCCCGGAGGTGTTAGTATGGACGAACACAAGAAGCAGTGGTAAAACTTTTTTTTTATTCTCACAAGGACATTTTTATTGTTTTAAGTGAAAAAGCCACAAATTTTATTGTTAAATTTATGATGGGAATATGAGGTTAACTGTGTCTTATTTGTATAACCTAAATAAAGATTCTCCCAGTTTTTATAAATGATGATAAAAAACAATTGTTTCATCTGTATATACTTTTTTTCTCCATTTGCTCTAGCTTCTCTTACTGAAACAGTTTGCAGAGTGGAATTCTGTATTTTACATATATATATATATATTTGAAATTCCTCCATAAACTTTTTAAAAAGAATTGTCATAATGCTTCTTGTATATTCTCCGGTACTTTAATTTTCTGGCGTTGCTTCCATTTTGTATTAAAAGGTATTAATTATTTTTTAAAAGTTCATATATATGCTTTTAAGTAATTGTGTTGCATTGTTGCCGTTTTGTATTAAAGGTATTAGTTATTTTTTAAAAAGTTCATATACAGTATATGCTTTTAAGTTATCGTGTTTAATTTAGACATTATTGATTTGTTTACTGATATGTAGGTTTATGTCTCTCTACCTTAGATATTGTGAAGGGTGTTTTATATCAGTGCATCTGCAGCTCAAAAGATTTCATTAATTTACATGTTCATGTGCTTAGGGTTGGAAAGGAATCTCTCCTTTGGTATAAGAAGACACTCGTATCTGATCATTTCAATTAAAACATTAATGATGTGAAAAACGGGTGCATATATTTGCATGTCTCTAGAACTTTATATATATATATATATATATATATATATATATATATATATATATATATATATATATATATATATATATATATATATATATATATATATATATTTATTATTTAAAGAATTAGAATGTAAACTTAAATCATCCAGAAAGCTATTGCATTTAAGTGTAAAAATGAAAACAACACAAAAAAAGTTCAGGGCATTAGGCAATGGATAAATGGTATTGTCATTTTGATCGCTGTTTTGTACACCTTGAGATGAGCTCTGCTTCTTGATACATATGTATCATCATTGTTGACTAGTCTTCTAATTCATTGCCTTGAAACTTTTTGGTAATAGGAGAGATGGATAAAAGGTAAAAAAATGGATGAAACATTTTATCTTGATAAGTGTATTCAGGTGTCCCTCTTGCCAATCTTTTAAAGGGAAAATTATAGTAATTTTTCCTTGTCCATGCACAATAAGAGGAGCTTCAAATTTCCCAAGAGCTGCAATTATAAGTAGGTATAATATTATGACAATGCAAACAAGTGTTAATTGTACTGTAATGTATGCTGTGGAAAAGCAAAATCTTTGAAGAAACTTTTAAACGAAGCCCAGAGGGATAGTTTTGTATAAAATGCTTAAAAAAGAATAGCAAAAAAAAAAAGATGGCATCCTACAAGATTCTTTATACCTTTCTTGGCATTTTTAGCCACACAGAAATTTTATATATAAAACCTAGAAAGATTATATGAAGCAGATGTCCTCTAGCATTAATGTTGGAGGGTTGTATTTTTTTTTATTTGTTAAATGGTCAATAAAGATTCTTAGTAACAAGTTTTTCTTTTTCTCTTAAGTTTTGGACTTGTGCTGCACTCCAACTTGTAAAGGAGTATCTTATATACCAGCAAAAACAAGCTCTTAATGTTTTCATCAGATTAACATTGAACGCTACATTTGTTATTGTTGTTCCCTGAGCTGCCTGGCCAAAAAGCCCTGAGTAACTTAGGAATATTACTGCTAATCCGGAGCTTCTCTCCAGAGCTCTCTGGGAGTGTATGGAGTTTTGGTGGTATATGTGGTTGTGTGATGCAGTTTTCCATAGTGTGTTTCCTAACTTGCTATCAATGTTAGTTTACATATAGTCTGAGGAATGAAGCTTATGATAATGGCTGACACTATCACTACTATGTTTGGTAAAACCAGTTTTTGCTCGTACGGAAACTAAAATTACCAGGCATCAACACCAGATAGAGGGGGAATGGAACAAAAAACAAGAGCAGTAACAAAGCTCCATCATCGCATAAAGGACAGTGAATCTCTCTCTGCCTTAGCAAAGACCTTGGAAATCTTCTCAAGCAGACTTTGCCATCCATGTACTGGCTGGGCAGAAACACTGGAAAGTGCTTGGTAACGAGTGCATGTACAGTTGTCCCTAATCTTGCCTTTTAATTGGCTCCACCACTTGTGTAAGTAAAAAATTTAGAATCAAAAACCTTTATATATATATATATATATATATATATATATATATATATATATATATATATATATATATATATACAGTAATCCCTCGCTATATATCGCGCTTCACCTATCACGAATTCAGTGCATCGCGTTTTTTTTGGCGATTTTTTTTTTCTGGGTATATGCGAAAATATTAAAAAAAAAATTTCAGTTTTCATTATTTTATTGAAAACAAAAATTTTCATTATTTTATTGATAAAAAAATGTATTTCCAAGCCTAAGAATAATAAAACAGTAAGAAATAGTAAAAAAAACATAAATTTGAACAAGTAACTCTGCGCCATAGAAAGTACGATACCTGTATCAGCTTTTCGGAAAACCCAAAGGGTCGCACCTACGTGAGCTAGCATATATTAAAATTTCCAGTAGCTTCATTATTTTATTGATAAAAACACGTATTTCTTAGCCTAAGAATAATAAAACAGTAAAAAACATAAATACTCACAGTATTACACCATGTAAAATATGATACCGATATCAGCGTTTCGGAAAACGAAAAGGGTCGCAACTGCGTGCGTTAGTACATATTGAAATTTTCATTATTTCATTGATAAAACAAGTATTTTCTAACCTAAGAGCAATAAAACAGTAAAAAATAGTAAAAAACTTAAATTTAAACGTATACACTCACAGTATTGCACCATGTGGAATAATGCACGATAGCGTACACTGTATTGGCATCTTGGAAAACGCAAAGGCTCGCACCTACGTGAGATAGTTCATGGAATGCTATTGGCTGAAAGAGTGAGAGACAACGAATCACAGAACCGTTTTTCTGTATGTTCTGTATCATGGGGTCTGATTGGCGTTTTGATTGAAGTTTGGTTCTCCCACCATCTTCCACTGTCTCGCCTCACTCGTTCAGTCTAACTCACATGTGTGCAGTTCACGTTGTGCTTATTAATATGTTGTGCTTCAGGGGTTCTTTCGATAACAGTCTCCTATGCTTAAAAAGACCCCTCTTTAATTTGAAGCGGCTGCTGCAGATCTTCTTTAACGTCTAATTTACAAGAGATTTCCTCTATTGGGGGAGCATCAGTATCATTTCTTTTGCCTCAACAGACTCCTCTTTAATTTCAATGGCTTATGGAGATCTTCTTTAACGTCTGAT
The DNA here is from genome assembly GCA_037179515.1 of Halocaridina rubra. NCBI lineage: Eukaryota > Metazoa > Arthropoda > Malacostraca > Decapoda > Atyidae > Halocaridina > Halocaridina rubra. The sequence continues at coordinate 98,580 of JAXCGZ010022652.1, read as the reverse complement.
TTACAAGAGATTTCCTCTACTGGGGGAGCATTAGTATCATTTTAACAGTTTTCAATGCCATCCACCTCAATCATAGAAGGAGATAGAACACAATTGGTTTCTGAAAACTGACCTGAATTGAGACCAGTTTGTGCAAAGTCCAAAATATACTGTATTTCAAAATATCGCTGATAGGATACTTGGCCTCTCCACTTCTATATTTTTCATAATGATCAAGGGTTTTCATATGTAGTGTATAATCAATTCACTTCGTAACTTAGCCACGAGGAAATAGAAGAACCTGGCCTTACACTCGAACGTCTAGACAGGAAGATACGAGCTTTGGGCTCTTTCCCGTAAACACAATTAGGTAATCACGTGAAAGCACTCCAACAACTCTCAGAAGAACATGAGGATAATATGGTTCGCTCGGTGACCTTCTGCAATCATCTCGACGATGCCATGTAATTGCCTAATTGTGTTTACGGGGAAGAGCCCAAAGCTCGTATCTTCCTTCTCCTGATGGGTTCCATTTTATACTTAGTGATACTTATCATACCTGTCCTTAAAACTATGGATTGAGATAGCATTAACTACCTCCTTGCTTAGCGAATTCCAATTATCAACTACTCTTACACTGAAAAAGTATTTCCTTACTTTCTTCACAATCTTTGCATCATCTGCAAACATATTCATGAATGAATTTACTGACTCTGGTAGGTCATTTACATATACAAGGAACAAAAGTGGCCCTAAAACTGAACCCTGTGCAACTCCACTACTAACTCTTTTCCATTCAGACACTGTCTTACTCTAACCCTCTGTTCCCTTCCTTCTAAGTAAGTTTTTATCCATTCCAAAACATTTCCACCTATTCTAGCCATTGCTTGCAGCTTCCTAATAAGTCTCCCATGTGGAACATTGTCAAACGCTTTCTGAATGTCTAGGAATATGCAATCTACCCAGCCCTCTCTTTCCTGTAAGATTCAGCTTACCTCATCATAGAATTCTAATAAGTTTGTTACTGTTGATCTACCTTCTCTGAAGCCATGTTGCCTTACTGACAAAAAGTTGAAGGATTCCAAGTGAAGAGAGATATGTTTCCTTAGTAGTTTCTCCATAACTATGCAAACTATGCTGGTCAAGGAAACTGGTCTATAGTTCAGAGCCGTATCCCTCCTTCCCTTTTTGAAGATAGGTATCACATTTGCTTGTTTCCAGCATCTTGGAATCTCCCCCGACTCCAGTGACTCCTTAAAATGATACTTAGTGCCACTGATATTGTGTTTGTGCATTTTTTAAGCACATGAGGGGATATGTCATCAGGACCTGTAGCTTTATGAACATCTAACTCCATCAGCGCTTTGCATACCTCTGTGGCTGTAAGGTTTATGTTCTCTAATACCGGCCCTTGAGCTTCTATTACTGCAATCTGAGGGGGTGGGGTATATTCTACTGTAAATACTGACTGAAACTCCTTGTTCAATTCCTTACAGATCTCTTCATCCGTCTCAGTGATGCTTCCATCCGCTCTCTTTAGCCTTAAAACCAGTTCATTTACCTTCAGTTTTCCTCTGATAAAGCTGTGGAAAAGCTTGGGATTTTCTTTAGCCTTGCTGGTGATGTCCCTCTCATAGTCTCTCTCTGCCTCTCTCCTTTTACTTAGGTAGTCATTTCTTGCTCTTGTGTAGGCTTGCCAAGGCATTTATGTTTTTTCTCCTCCTATACCTTTTCCAGCATTTGTCTCTCCACTCCTTAGCTCTTTTACACCCATTATCGAACCATTTCTCTCTGGCATGAATTACACCTACTTTGGTGACAGGTATGCAGCAATCTACTATCTTCCCATATTTCTCACAAAAGATGTCATACATTTCTTGTACAGATTTGTTGTAAAATAAGGTTCTCCAGTCAATAACTGCAAAAAGCTCATTCATTTTGATGTAATCTCCTTTCGGATAGTTCCTCCTCATGTCCTCAGTGCCTCTACTCTCAGGAAGAATATCTTCAATGATATACTCCATCAACAACACACAGTGGTCACTCTTTCCAATTGGTGGTTCATACTCAATTTTTTCAATATCCAACACATTATCTGTGAACACTAGATCAAGTAGTGATGGCTCCTCCCCACCCCTGGCCCTTGTTGGTTCCATTACATGTTGGTGTAGGAAATTCCATTGTACGCAGTCTAGGAATCTTGCCCCGAATGAGTCCTCACCACTGTGTGGGTCAAGATTTATCCAATCTATCTCTTTATGATTAAAGTCTCCCATAATCAAAATCCTACATTTTTTTTCCCGTGCCATGTTAACAACTGAGTTTATGACTTCAATAGTACCTATATGACTTTCCTCATAAACTTCAAGCCTATGTTGGTTCCTTGGTGGGTTGTATACAACAGTTATTATAATGCTCTCTGACCCAGTATTTATGCGAGCAACAAGAAATTCCTTGAACTCACTTTCTATAGCCAAGTTTATTTCTTCAACTTGAATCCTTTCACTTATGAGCAGTGCTATCCCTCCACCAGTCCTCTCAGATCTTTCAACCCTTAGTATTCTGAAGCCCTTATGAAAAACTGTGACACTGTTTATGTCCTCACTCAACTTAGTCTCTGTAATTGCTACTATATCTGCCTTACTGTTGTGAATCCTATCTTTTAATTCTACTGCCTTACCAGCTAATCCATCAGCATTTGTGTATAACAATCTTAATGAGGCCCCATCCCCTGATCTTCTGTCATTATCTTCTTTATCTCCCCTTTGTCTGGAAGAACTCTGTAACGAACATTTTTCTTCTCTTCTTCATTTCTTTCATCATTTAACCTTCTTGCCTCTTGCAACAAGTTTTTGATCTTTCCCATCTCTTCCTGTGTTCTGTATCGTCTAATAAACACTTCTTTGAATTCTTGAAGGTCTTTTAGACTTTTTTTTCTCAACAATATTTCCCTACATGTTTCCCCTCTCTCAAAGGTTACTTTTATTGGTCTCGGCTTTCCTTCCCTCGAATATTTACCTAGTTGGTGTATGTTTACAATATCCTCAGGACCACAAACTACTCCAAGCTTTCTTATCAGGTCTACAACCCTAGCTTTATTTTCTTCAAGTCTCCCCTGCCATGTTGGCTCCTGGGATTCGCTTATGCCTGAGATTACCACTGTCTTCTCCTTATCAAGTGCCTGTCTGATGAGTGGGTTTGCCCTTTCCATCACAACGTCTTTCATTTTTTTGATTACTGTCTCTTTATAGTCAACTGTTTGTATGTTTTCCAGTGCCACCACCTTTACAGCCTCTTTTACTGCCACATTCCCCTTTAGTGCATCAGCAAAGGAAGTTTTCATGGCATGTATGTATGTATGTATGTGATTACCTAATTGCGTTTATGGGAAAGAGCCCAAAGCTCGTATCTACCCTTCTGATCGGTTCCATTTTGTACTTAGTGATACTTATCATACCTGTCCTTAAAACTATGGATTGAGATAGCATTAACTGCCTCCTCGCTTAGCCAATTCCAATTATCAACTACTCTTACACTGAAAAAGTATTTTCTTACACCCTGCAAAGAAGATTTCTTACAAAGCTTCAAACTATGACCTCTACTTCTAGAGCCAGCCATATCAAAATATCGATCCCTATCCATTCTATCATAACCATGAAGGAATTTACAGACTGTCACCATATCCCCCCTCAATCTTCTAGCTTCAAGTGATGGTAAGTCTAAAGCCCTCAGCCTCACATCATAACTGAGATTGCGTATATCTGGCACCAGTTTCGTGGCATGTCTTTGAACTTTTTCAAGCTTAGCTATGTGCTTTTTCAAGTGCGGATTCCAAAAGGGGGCTGCATATTCGAGTTTTGGCCTCACATAGGTTACATAAATATTTCTGAACATTTCCTTGTCCATGTGCCTGAAGGCTACCCATACATTTGATACGAATGCATATGCTGCCCTTACTATGCCATTTATATGTATTTCTGGAGACTAATCTGCTAGTATGTTTACTCCTAGATCTCTCTCATTTTCTGTCTCTTGAAGTTGTACTCCAGCCACCGAGTAGTCAAGCTTGGGCCTTCTTGCACTTGTACCCATTCTCATTACCTTACATTTTGAAGTATTGAATTTCATTAGCCACTTTTCTGACCACTCATGCAGACTATTTAGATCTTCCTGAAGTTCTCTACCATTGTTCTCGTTTCCTACTTTCTTCACAATCTTTGCATCATCTGCAAACATATTCATGAATGAATTTACAAACTCTGTTAGGTCATTTATATATACAAGGAACAAAAGTGGCCCTAAAACTGAACCCTGTGCAACTCCATTACTAACTCTTTTCCATTCAGACACTGAGTGTCTTACTCTAACCCTCTGTTCCCTTCCTTCTAAGTAAGTTTTTATCCATTCCAAGACATTTCCACCTATTCTAGCCATTGCTTGCAGCTTCTTAATTTATCTCCCGTGTGTGACAGTCAAATGTTTTCTGGAAGTCTAAGAATATGCAATCTGTCCAACCCTCTCTTTCCTGTAAGATTCGGCTTACCTCATCATAAAATTCTAATAAGTTTGTTACTGTTGATCTACCTTCTCTGAAGTCATGTTGCCTCACTGACAAAAAGTTGAAGGATTCCAAGTGAAGAGAGATATGTTTCCTTAGTAGTTTCTCCATAACTTTGCAAACTATGTTGCACAAGGAAACTGGTCTATAGTTCAGAGCCGTATCCATCCTTCCCTTTTTGCTTGTTTCCAGTGTATGTGATTACCTAATTGTGTTTACGGGAAAGAGCCCAAAGCTCGTATCTTCCCGTCTCCTGATCGGTTCCATTCTAGACTTAGTGATACTTATCATACCTGTCCTTAAAACTATGGATTGAGATAGCATTAACTACCTCCTCGCTTAGCCAATTCCAATTATCAACTACTCTTACACTGAAAAAGTATTTCCTTATATATATATATATATATATATATATATATATATATATATATATATATATATATATATATATATATATATATATATATATATATATATATATATATATATATAGAGAGAGAGAGAGAGAGAGAGAGAGAGAGAGAGAGAGAGAGAGAGAGAGAGAGAGAGAGAGAGAGAGAGAGAGAGAGAGAGAGAGTCAAAGTCAAAGTCAAAGTCAAAGTCAAAAACTTTATTCCATCAAAAATGGCTATTACATGATAATTAATATAATTACAAATTTCAAATGTAAAATGTCAAAATGAAACAAATGTAAAATGTCAAAATGAAACAAATAAAACTTGCAAAGCACATAATCAAAATATTTACACATTAAAACAACCCTACGTACACTTCGTCTACCCAATGGGAGGATAATAATGAGACTAAAATCACTTATTAAGTAGGTGATTTAAAAGATGAGATTTAAATGAGGGTAATGTTTGGCAGCTTCTTAAGTTTGCGGGTAAAGAGTTCCAAAGTCTCGGGCCCATTACATTTAAGGCTCTTGCCCCAATATCAGTGGAAGTTCTGGGCACGTAAAAAGAATTCTGATATCTGGTGTTGACGTTATTGATACGCACTTGATTAACTGTTGGCAATGAGAAGAGCCATTCCGGTAATATTCCATGATTTATTTTAAAAACTAAAAGACAGATATTATAAATGAACTTCATGTCCATCCTTAGCCAACCCAATCTCTCAAAGAGGGGAGTCACGTGATCATATTTATGCACCCCTCCCCCTATGGCAACTCTTGCAGCAAAATTCTGGAGCCTTTTCACTCGTAACATCTGGGTCTTAGTCGTGGAACCCCAAACACTCAGACAGTAGTTGAGAATACTTAAAATCAATGTTTGTACTACAATTACCCTACAATCAGGCTCGAATCTTTCATAGACTCTGTTCAAATAAATAAGGGTCCCGTTCACTTTTTTATGTAGTTCATCGATATGAAAATTAAATGTCATGGCACTGTCCATAATAACTCCTAGATTTTTAACCTTATGAGATGGGAAGAGTGAAACATTGTTGAAATTTATACTGATGTTCTCAGGAATGCGGGACAGGTATTGATTTGATCCAAAAATAACAAATTTAGTTTTATTTTCGTTCAGTAAAAGACCATTACTGTTAAAATAACTTTTGGCACAGTTTAATATATCTTCAGCCCTTTTTAAGATTTCAGGAATTCTATCAATGTCACCAGTAAGCATAATCTGGGTGTCATCAGCATACATAACAAGTAGGCAATCTCTTATAAATTGAGGTAAATCATTAACATATATTAGGAAAAGCAGAGGACCCAAAATTGAACCCTGAGGAACGCCAAAACTGATATCTAAAGAAGAAGAGAGAGTCGAGCCCATTCGAACTGATTGAATTCGATCTTTCAGATAATTTTCGAACCAAAACGAGTCAACATAAACTTTGGAACGTTTGGTCATTAGAATTTGATGGTGTACACTGTCAAATGCTTTAGACAAATCTAACAATAATAAAAGTGATATTTTCTTATTTTCAATATTACTATAAATTTTATCAGTAATTTTAAGTAGGGCCGTCTCGGTCGAAAGTTTAGGCCGAAAACCGTGTTGTTCCTCACATAATAGACAATTTTATTCAAGGAAATATATTAACTGGGTGGCAACTACCTTCTCAAGTATTTTAGACAGGATGCTGAGAAGAGAGATTGGCCTATAATTTTCAACATTATTAGTATCTCCACTCTTAAAAACGGGGATGATATAGGGATGCTTCCAGAGGTTAGGATAAATGCCTGTAACAACGGATGTATTAACAATGACTAAAATGAAAAATACTGTAACTGGCAATGAGTCAATTAGGAAGCGAAGGTGTATCCCATCGGAACCACAAGAGTTTGTTGGTTTGAGGTTCTTTATGACAAGAATAAGTGTGACTAAATCGATTGCGTGCCGTCTAATATTATTGATAATATTTCTTTCAGCTGGAGGCTGGCAATTATGTGGTTGATTAATAATCAAGTCATTATTATCTTGGGACTTTTCATATGTGGACTTACCTATTTTAGCAAAATACTTATTAAAATCATTCACTCGCTTTTCCACATTATCACTGAGAAGGTCAGAATTTTCTAAGATTTCCTTATTTGCAGGAATTATTCTTTTTATAACATTCCAAGTTCCTTTGATATTTCCCCTATACTTGGAAAATTCTTCCCTGAAATGATTTTTCTTCTTTTCGGACAACATTGTTTTAGTAAGGTTTCTTTCTCTTCTATAGGCTCTTTCCATCTCGGAGTTTTGTCTATCAGATTTAAATTGCCTTAGGAGGTCATCTCTCCTTTTCATTTGCTCTTTTAACTGAGAGTCAATCCACGGGGCAGGAGGGCGTGTCATGACTTTGGTTGTAAGAGGGGCACATTCATTTAAACATCTCGTAAAAACATCAGTAAAAGTAGAAACTTGATAATTTACACAATCTGTAGTTAGTATTGAATTTAAAATGTTGTATTCATTAAGAAGAATGTCACAAAAACAATTTTGAGAATAATTCTCAAGAGAGCGGAAAGTTTTAACAATTGGCGGTCTCTTTTCTTTCCTGACATTAACTGTAGCTATTAGAAGCTCGTGGTCTCCCACAGGACAAGGTAAGACATCGTGGTGAACTATAAAACTAGGTGTATTGGTAATTATAAGATCAATTAGGCTGGAGGAATTAGCGGTGATACGGGTTGCTTTATTCACAAGCTGATTTAAGTGGAGGGATTGAATTAATTTCTCTATTTTATTATTAGGAAGAAAAAGATTGTCATTGAAGTCGCCTATAATAATGAGAGGTTTGCTCCTCAAACAGACAGACCGAAATACCTCGGAGATGTAATCAAAGGTGTCGTTGAGTGCATGAGGGTGTCTATATACACATCCCAGGATGAAGGAAGGGAATTTCCCACTCTGAACAGTCAACCAAATGTCTTCGAGATGAGGAGGTCGCTCGACTTCAGGGGTCTTTAATAGGGAGACCGTTAGATGATTTCTTACATACACCCCCACACCCCCACCCCTACCGCCATCAAATCGATAAAAAGAATACTCAGGTATAGCAACAAAACCAGACTGCATATTAGATAGGAGCCAAGTTTCACAAACACACATTATATCTACGTTATTTTCTCTGATCATTAGTTCAATATTGTCGAAATTACCCAAAAGTTATTGTGCATTGATGTGTTGTATATTTATGAAATGTTTCAATAAGCCTGTATTACAATGTGATTGCTAGAGAGAGAGAGAGAGAGAGAGAGAGAGAGAGAGAGAGAGAGAGAGAGAGAGAGAGAGAGAGAGAGAGAGAGAGAGAGAGAGAGAGTCAAAGTCAAAAGTCAAAGTCAAAAACTTTATTCCATCAAAAATGGCTATTACATGATAATTAATCTAATTACAAATTGCAATGTAAAATGTCAAAATAAAACTAATGAAATTTGCAAAGCACAAAATCACAAAATTTACACATGATAATTAATCTAATTACAAATTACAATGTAAAATGTCAAAATAAAACTAATGAAATTTGCAAAGCACAAAATCAAAAAATTTACACATTAAAATATGCATACATACACTTCGTTTACCCAATGGGAGGATAATAATGAGACTAAAATCACTTATTAAGTAGGTGATTTAAAAGATGAGATTTAAGTGAGGGTAATGTTTGGCAACTTCTTAAGTTTGCGGGTAAAGAGTTCCAAAGTCTCGGGCCTATTACATTTAAGGCTCTTGCCCCAATATCAGTGGAAGTTCTGGGCACGTAAAAAGAATTCTGATATCTGGTGTTGACGTTATTGATACGCACTTGATTAACTGTTGGCAATGAGAAGAGCCATTCCGGTAATATTCCATGATTTATTTTAAAAACTAAAAGACAGATATTATATATGAACTTCATGTCCATCCTTAGCCAACCCAATCTCTCAAAGAGGGGAGTCACGTGATCATGTTTATGCACCCCCCCTATGGCAACTCTTGCAGCAAAATTCTGGAGCCTTTTCACTCGTAACATCTGGGTCTTAGTCGTGGAACCCCAAACACTTAGACAGTAGTTGAGAATACTTAAAATCAATGTTTGTACTACAATTACCCTACAATCAGGCTCGAATCTTTCATAGACTCTGTTCAAGTAAATAAGGGTCCCGTTCACTTTTTTATGTAGTTCATCGATATGAAAATTAAATGTCATGGTACTGTCCATAATAACTCCTAGATTTTTAACCTTATTAGATGGGAAGAGTGAAACATTGTTGAAATTTATACTGATGTTCTCAGGAATGCGGGACAGGTATTGATTTGATCCAAAAATAACGAATTTAGTTTTATTTTCGTTCAGTAAAAGACCATTACTGTTAAAATAACTTTTGGCACAGTTTAATATATCTTCAGCCCTTTTTAAGATTTCAGGAATTCTATCAATGTCACCAGTAAGCATAATCTGGGTGTCATCAGCATACATAACAAGTAGGCAATCTCTTATAAATTGAGGTAAATCATTAACATATATTAAGAAAAGCAGAGGACCCAAAATTGAACCCTGAGGAACGCCAAAACTGATATCTAAAGAAGAAGAGAGAGTCGAGCCCATTCGAACTGATTGAATTCGATCTTTCAGATAATTTTCGAACCAAAATGAGTCAACATGAACTTTGGAAAGTTTTCTCATTAGAATTTGATGGTGTACACTGTCAAATGCTTTAGACAAATCTAACAATAATAAAAGTGATATTTTCTTATTTTCAATATTACTATAAATTTTATCAGTAATTTTAAGTAGGGCCGTCTCGGTCGAAAGTTTAGGCCGAAAACCGTGTTGTTCTTCACATAATAGACAATTTGATTCAAGGAAATTTATTAACTGGGTGGCAACTACCTTCTCAAGTATTTTAGACAGAATGCTGAGAAGAGAGATTGGCCTATAATTTTCAACATTATTAGTATCTCCACTCTTAAAAACGGGGATGATATAGGGATGCTTCCAGAGGTTAGGATAACTGCCTGTAACAATGGATGTATTTACAATGACTAAAATGAAAAATACTGTAACTGGCAATGAGTCAATTAGGAAGCGAAGTTGTATCCCATCGGAACCACAAGAGTTTGTTGGTTTGAGGTTCTTTATGATAAGAATAAGTGTGACTAAATCGATTGGGTGCGGTCTAAAATTATTGATAATACTTCTTTCAGCTTGAGGCTGGCAATTATGTGGTTGATTAATAATCAAGTCATTATTATCTTGGGACTTTTCATATGTGGACTTACCTATTTCAGCAAAATACTTATTAAAATCATTCACTCGCTTTTCCACATTATCACTGAGAAGGTCAGAATTTTCTAAGATTTCCTTATTTGCAGGAATTATTCTTTTTATAACATTCCAAGTTCCTTTGATATTTCCCTTATACTTGGAAAATTCTTCCCTGAAATGATTTTTCTTCTTTTCGGACAACATTGTTTTAGTAAGGTTTCTTTCTCTTCTATAGGCTCTTTCCATCTCGGAGTTTTGTCTATCAGATTTAAATTGCCTTAGGAGGTCATCTCTCTTTTTCATTTGCTCTTTTAACTGAGAGTCAATCCACGGGGCAGGAGGGCGTGTCATGACTTTGGTTGTAAGAGGGGCACATGGGAGAGAGAGAGAGAGAGAGAGAGAGAGAGAGAGAGAGAGAGAGAGAGAGAGAGAGAGAGAGAGAGAGAGAGAGAGAGAGAGAGAGAGAGAGAGAGGTGATTACCTAATGTGCGGGACAGTGTCAAATGCTTCCTGGATGTCTAGGAATATGCAATCTGCCCAGCCCTCTCTTTCCTGTAAGATTCAGTTTACCTCATCATAAAATTTAAGAAGCTTGTTTGTGAATACCTAATTGTGTTTACGGGAAAGAGCCCAAAGCTCGTATTTTCACGTCTCCTCATCGGTTCCATTTTGTACTTAGTGATACTTATCATACCTGTCCTTAAAACTATGGATTACTACCTCCTCGCTTAGCCAATTCCAATTATCAACTACTCTTACACTTAAAAAGTATTTCCTTACATCCTGCAAAGAGGTTTTCTTACAAAGCTTCAAACTATGACCTTTACTTCTAGAGCCAGCCATATCAAACTATCGATCCTTCTCCACTCTATCATAACCATGAAGGAATTTAAAGACCGTCACCATATCCCCCCTCAATCTTCTAGCTTCGAGTGACGGTAATTTTAATTCCCTCAGCCTCTCATCATAACTGAGATTGCGTATTTCTGGCACCAGTTTCGTGGCATGTCTTTGAACTTTTTCAAGCTTAGCTATGTGCTTTTTTCAAGTGCGGATTCCAAAAGGGGGCTGCATATTCGAGTTTTGTCCTCACATAGGTTACATAAATATTTCTGAACATTTCCTTGTCCATGTGCCTGAAGGCTACCCTTACATTTGATAAGAATGCATATGCTGCCCTTACTATGCCATTTATATGTATTTCTGGAGACAAATCTGCTAGTATGTTTACTCCTAGATCTCTCTCGTTCTTTGTCTCTTGAAGCTGTACTCCAGCCACAGAGTAGTCAAGCTTGGGCCTTCTTACACTTGTACCCATTCTCATTATCTTACATTTTGAAGCATTGAATTTCATTAGCCACTTTTCTGACCACTCATGCAGACTATTAGCATCTTCCTGAAATTCTCTACTATTGTTCTCGTTTCTTTCTTCACAATCTTTGCATCATCTGCAAACATATTCATGAATTAATTTACAGACTATGTTAGGTCATTTACATATACAAGGAACAAAAGTGGCCCTAAAACTAAACCATATGCAACTCCATTACTAACTCTTCTCCATTCAGACACTGAGTGTCTTACTCTAACTCTCTGTTCCCTTCCTTCAAAGTAAGTTTTTATCCATTCCAAGACATTTCCACCTATTCTAGCCATTGCTTGCAGCTTCCTAATAAGTCTCCCATGTGGAGCAGTGTCAAACGCTTTCTGGAAGTCTAGGAATATGCAATCTGCCCAGCCCTCTCTTTCCTGTAAGATTCGGTTTATGTCATCATAAAATTCTAATAAGTTGGTTACTGTTGATCTCCCTTCTCTGAAGTCATGTTCCCTTACTGACAATAAGTTGAAGGATTCCAAGTGAAGAGATATATGTTTCATTAGTATTTTCTCCATAACTTTGCAAATTATGCTGGTCAAGGAAACTGGTCTATAGTTTAGAGCCGTATCTCTCCTTCCCTTTTTGAAAATAGGTATCACGTTTGCTTGTTTCAAGCTTCTTGGAATCTCCCCAGACTCCAGTGGCTTTTTAAATATGATACTTAGTGCCACTGATATTGAGTTTGTGCATTTTTTAAGTACATGAGGTGATATATCATCAGGACCTGTAGCTTTATGGACATCTAACTCCATCAGCACTTTGCATACCTCTGTGGCTGAAAGGTTGATGATCTCTAATACCGGCCCATGATCTTCTATCTCTGCAATCTGAGAGGGTATTTTCTACTGTAAATACTGACTGAAACTCCTTGTTCAATTCTTTGCAGATCTCTTCATCCGTCTCAGTGATACTTCCATCCGCTCTCTTAAGACTTAATACCTGTTCTTTTACCTTCAGTTTTCCTCTTATAAAGCTGTGGAAAAGCTTGGAATTTTCTTTAGCCTTCCTGATGAAGTCCCTCTCATAGTCTCTCTCTGGCTCTCTTCCTTTACTTAGGTAATCATTTCTTGCTCTTTTGTAGGTTTGTCAGGCATTTATGTTTTTCTCCTCCAATACCTTTTCCAGCATTTGTCTCTCCACTCCTTAACTCTTTTACGCTCATTATCGAACCATTTCTGTCTGGCATAATTTACACCTACTTTGGTGACCGGTATGCAACAATCTACTATCTTCCCATACTTGTGTGTGTGATTACCTAATTATGCTTACGGGAAAGAGCCCAAAGCTCGCATCTCCCCATCTCCTGATCGGTTCCATTTTGTACTTAGAGATGCTTATCATGCCTGTCTTTAAAACTATGGATTGAGATAGCATTAACTACCTCCTCGCTTAGCCAATTCCAATTATCAACTACTCTTACACTGAAAGAGTATTTCCTTACAACCTGCAAAGAAGTTTTCTTTCGGAGCTTCAAACTACGACCTCTAGTTCTAGTGCCAGCCATAATAAAATATCGATCCCTATCCACTCTATCATAACCATGAAAGAATTTAAAGACTGTCACCATATCCCCCCTCAATCTTCTAGCTTCGAGTGATGGTAATTTTAATTCCCTCGGCCTCTCATCATAACTGAGATTATGTATTTCTGGCACCAGTTTCGTGGCATATCTTTGAACTTTTTCAAGCTTAGCTACTGCTTTTTCAAGTGCAGATTCCAAAAGGGGGCTGCATATTCAAGTTTTGGCCTCACATAGGTTACATAAATATTTCTGAACATTTCCTTGTCCATGTGCCTGAAGGCTACCCTTACATTTGATAAGAAAGCATATGCTGCCCTTACTATTACATTTATATGCATTTCTGGAGACAAATCTGCTAGTATGTTTACTCCTAGATCTCTCTCATTCTTTGTCTCTTGAAGCTGTACTCCAGCCACAGAGTAGTCAAGCTTGGGCCTTCTTACACTTGTACCCATTCTCATTATCTTACATTTTGAAGCATTGAATTTCATTAGCCACTTTTCTGACCACTCATGCAGACTATTAGCATCTTCCTGAAATTCTCTACTATTGTTCTCGTTTCTTTCTTCACAATCTTTGCATCATCTGCAAACATATTCATGAATTAATTTACAGACTATGTTAGGTCATTTACATATACAAGGAACAAAAGTGGCCCTAAAACTGAACCATGTGCAACTCCATTACTAACTCTTCTCCATTCAGACACTGAGTGTCTTACTCTAACTCTCTGTTCCCTTCCTTCAAAGTAAGTTTTTATCCATTCCAAGACATTTCCACCTATTCTAGCCATTGCTTGCAGCTTCCTAATAAGTCTCCCATGTGGAGCAGTGTCAAACGCTTTCTGGAAGTCTAGGAATATGCAATCTGCCCAGCCCTCTCTTTCCTGTAAGATTCGGCTTACCTCATCATAAAATTCTAATAAGTTTGTTACTGTTGATCTCCCTTCTCTGAAGTCATGTTCCCTTACTGACAAGAAGTTGAAGGATTCCAAGTGAAAAGATATATGTTTCATTAGTATTTTCTCCATAACTTTGCAAACTATGCTGGTCAAGGAAACTGGTCTATAGTTTAGAGCCGTATCTCTCCTTCCCTTTTTGAAAATAGGTATCACGTTTGCTTGTTTCAAGCTTCTTGGAATCTCCCCAGACTCCAGTGGCTTTTTAAATATGATACTTAGTGCCACTGATATTGAGTTTGTGCATTTTTTAAGTACATGAGGTGATATATCATCAAGACCTGTAGCTTTATGGACATCTAACTCCATCAGCACTTTGCATACCTCTGTGGCTGAAAGGTTGATGATCTCTAATACCGGCCCATGATCTTCTATCTCTGCAATCTGAGAGGGTATTTTCTACTGTAAATACTGACTGAAACTCCTTGTTCAATTCTTTGCAGATCTCTTCATCCGTCTCAGTGATACTTCCATCCGCTCTCTTAAGACTTAATACCTGTTCTTTTACCTTCAGTTTTCCTCTTATAAAGCTGTGGAAAAGCTTGGAATTTTCTTTAGCCTTCCTGATGAAGTCCCTCTCATAGTCTCTCTCTGGCTCTCTTCCTTTACTTAGGTAATCATTTCTTGCTCTTTTGTAGGTTTGTCAGGCATTTATGTTTTTCTCCTCCAATACCTTTTCCAGCATTTGTCTCTCCACTCCTTAACTCTTTTACGCTCATTATCGAACCATTTCTGTCTGGCATAATTTACACCTACTTTGGTGACCGGTATGCAGCAATCTACTATCTTCCCATACTTGTGTGTGTGATTACCTAATTATGCTTACGGGAAAGAGCCCAAAGCTCGCATCTCCCCATCTCCTGATCGGTTCCATTTTGTACTTAGTGATGCTTATCATGCCTGTCTTTAAAACTATGGATTGAGATAACATTAACTACTTCCTCGCTTAGCCAATTCCAATTATCAACTACTCTTACACTGAAAGAGTATTTCCTTACAACCTGCAAAGAAGTTTTCTTTCGGAGCTTCAAACTACGACCTCTGGTTCTAGTGCCAGCCATATTAAAATATCGATCCCTATCCACTCTATCATAACCATGAAGGAATTTAAAGACTGTCACCATATCCCCCCTCAATCTTCTAGCTTCGAGTGATGGTAATTTTAATTCCCTCGGCCTCTCATCATAACTGAGATTATGTATTTCTGGCACCAGTTTCGTGGCATATCTTTGAACTTTTTCAAGCTTAGCTACTGCTTTTTCAAGTGCAGATTCCAAAAGGGGGCTGCATATTCAAGTTTTGGCCTCACATAGGTTACATAAATATTTCTGAACATTTCCTTGTCCATGTGCCTGAAGGCTACCCTTACATTTATATGCATTTCTGGAGACAAATCTGCTAGTATGTTTACTCCTAGATCTCTCATTCTTTGTCTCTTAAAGTTGTACTCCAGCCACAGAGTAGTCAAGCTTGGGCCTTCTTACACTTGTACCCATTCTCATTACCTTACATTTTGAAGTATTAAATTTCATTAGCCACTTTTCTGACCACTCATGCAGACTATTAGCATCTTCCTGAAATTTTCTACCATTGTTCTCGTTTCTTACTTTCTTCACAATCTTTGCATCATCTGCAAACATATTCATGAATGAATTTACAGACTCTTGTAGGTCATTTACATATACAAGGAACAAAAGTGGCCCTAAAACTGAACCCTGAGCAACTCCACTACTAACTCTTCTCCATTCAGACACTGAGTGTCTTACTCTAACTCTCTGTTCCCTTCCTTCTAAGTAAGTTTTTATCCTTACCAATACATTTCCACCTATTCTAGCCATTGCTTGCAGCTTCCTAATAAGTCTCCCATGTGGGACAGTGTCAAACGCTTTCTGAAAATCTAGGAATAAGCAATCTGCCCAGCCCTCTCTTTCCTGTAAGATTCGGCTTACCTCATCATCTTAAAATTCTAATAAGTTGGTTACTGTTGATCTACCTTCTCTGAAGCCATGTTGTCTCACTGACAAAAAGTTGAAGGATTCCAAGTGAAGAGAGATATGTTTCCTTAGAAGTTTCTCCATAACTTTGCAAACTATGCTGGTCAAGGAAACTGGTCTATAGTTTAGAGCCGTATCTCTCCTTCCCTTTTTGAAAATAGGAATCACGTTTGCTTGTTTCCAGCATCTTGGAATCTCCCCTGACTCCAGTAACTTTTTAAATATGATACTTAGTGCCAAAGATACTGAGTTTGTGCATTTTTTAAGTACATGAGGTGATATATCATCAAGATCTGTAGCTTTATGGACATGTATCTCCATCAGCGCTTTGCATACCTCTGAGGCTGAAAGGTTGATGTTCTATAGTACCGGCCCATGATCTTCTATCTCTGCAATCTGAGGGGATATTTTCTACTGTAAATACTGACTGAAACTCCTTGTTCAATTCTTTACAGATCTCTTCATCCGTCTCAGTGATGCTTCCATCCGCTCTCTTAAGACTTAAAACCTGTTCTTTTACCTTCAGTTTTTCTCTTATAAAGCTGTGGAATAACTTGGGATTTTCTTTAGCCTTCCTGGTGATGTCCCTTTCATAGTCTCTCTCTGCTCTCTTCTTTTACTTACGTAATCATTTCTTGCTCTTTTGTAGGTTTGTCAGGCATTTATGTTTTTTCTTCTCCTATACCTTTTCCAGCATTTCTCTCCCCACTCCTTAGCTCTTTTACACTCATTATTGAACCATTTCTCTCTGGCATAAATTACACCTACTTTGGTGACAGGTATGCAGCAATCTACTATCTTCCCATATTTCTCACAAAAGATGTCATACATTTCTTGTACAGATTTGTTGTAAAATAAGGTTCTCCAGTCAATAACTGCAAAAAGCTCATTCATTTTGATGTAATCTCCTTTCGGATAGTTCCTCCTCATGTCCTCAGTGCCTCTACTTTCAGGCACAATATCTTCAATGATATACTCCATCAACAACACACAGTGGTCACTCTTTACAACTGGTGGTTCATACTCAAGTTTTTCAATATCCAACACGTTATCTGTGAACACTAGATCAAGTAGTGATGGTTCATCCCCACCCCTGGCCCTCGTTGGATCCATTACATGTTGGTGTAGGAAATTCCCTTGTACACAATCTACAAATCCTGCCCCGAATGAGTCCTCACCACTGTGGGTCAAGATTTATCCAATCTATCTCTTTATGAGTGAAATCTCCCATAATCAAAATCCTACATTTCCTCTCCCTTTCCATGTTAACAACTGAGTTTATGACTTCAATAGTACCTATATGACTTTCCTCATACTTTTCTAGCCTATGTTGGTTCCTTGGTGGGTAATATACAACAGTTATTATAATGCTCTCTGACCCAGTATTTATGCGAGCAACAAGAAATTCCTTGAACTCACTTTCTATAGCCAAGTTTATTTCTTCAACCTGAATCCTCTCACTTATGAGCAGTGCTATCCCTCCACCAGTCCTCTCAGATCTTTCAACCCTTAATATTCTGAAGCCCTTAGGAAAAACTGTGACACTGTTTATGTCCTCACTCAACATAGTCTCTATAATTGCTACTATATCTGCCTTACTGTTGTAAATCCTATCCTTTAATTCTACTGCCTTACCAGCTAATCCATCAGCATTTGTGTATAAAAACCTTAATGAGGCCCCATCCCCTGATCTTCTGTCATTATCTTCTTTATCTCCCCTTTGTCTGGAAGAACTCTGAAATGAAAATTTTTCTTCTCTTCTTCATATCTTTCCTCATTTAACCTTCTTGCCTCTTGCAACAAGTTTTTTTATTATTCCCATCTCTTCCTATGTTCTGTATTGTCTAATGAACACTTCTTTGAATTGTTGAAGGTCTTTTAGACTTGTTTCCTCATCAATATTTCTCTACATGTTTCCCCTCTCTCAAAGGTTACTTTTGTTGGTCTCTGCCTTCCCTCCCTCGAATATTTGCCTAGTTGGTGAATGTTTACAATATCCTCAGGACCACAAACTACATCAAGCTTTCTTATCAGGTCCACAACCCTAGCTTTATTTTCTTCAAGTCTCCCCTGCCATGTTGGCTCCTGGGATTTGCTTATACCTGAGATTACCACTGTCTTCTCTTTATCAAGTGCCTGTTTAATCATTGGATTTGCCCTTTCCATCACAACGTCTTTCATTTTTTTATTACTGTTTCTTTACAGTCCACTGTTTGTATGTTTTCCAGTGCCACCACACTCACAGCCTTTTACTGCCACATTCCCCTTTAGTGCATCAGCAAAGGTGGTTTTCATGGCATCATGTTCCATATTCAGCTCCTGAAACTCTTTTCTAAACTGTTCGATGTTTTCCTTAATCTGAACATTCCAAGCTGCAATCTCTCTCTCAGAAGAGAGCAGTGAGCTAACATTTAATTAAATTAGGTTGTCATTCAGCTGTTTGTTGTTATCTTCTTGTTTAGAAATTCTGGTTTCTAGTTCACTCTTTTCCCCCTCCAGCTTCTTTAATCATTTTTCTAGTTCCTTTCTCTCCTGCCCTTGTGCTTTATCTGCTTCCACCAAATATCTTTATTTCCTCTCTGAGTGTTTCTTTCTCTTTCATTTCTCTATCCATACTCCGAATTTTATAATCAAGGCATATAACCACTGCCTCTAAATCCTTGATTTTCTGTTTTAATCTCCTAATAGCTACTCCTCCTCCTGCTGCTACATCCCATGGAGATCCTCTATCATCCCTCCCCGACCCATGGGTGGGGGGTTTGAGACAGAGATGGCCTCATTTTCATGTTTTCCCTTTCACAGAATATAGAAAGAAGAAGAGAAAAAGAAAAAAGAAAAAAGCTTCTATTTAAGCTTCACATAGAATTTCTATATCTTCATAGAAGTACTATTTAGTTACTCAATTTATCTCTTTTCTGGTAACACCCATCCTATATCGAAATTTGACTTTGGTAATTTGAGGGGAAAAATGCAAAAACAAATCTTATCACAGGATCAGACTTTACATTTAACTCAATATATACAAAATAAAAAATAATAAAAGAGAAAGCTAGAGGAAAATAAAAATAAGAAAAATGAGACAACTGTGCTACTTGGCAACTTAACTCAGTATTATTGACAGGTGTATTTTTGGTATTTATTCAATTATATCGTGTATCAAATTAACTATCAAGTTAATATAAATGGGAAGGATACTGATTTTAACAATATATGGAACCACAGGATCAGGTATACGGCTGTAAGAGCTCTCCCCAATTTACACAAATGATTAGGTAATGTGATGTGATGGCTTCACCTCTGACAACTCTTCTAAACTTCCTTTAAGGCAGTACAGGACAGCTTCTTCTCTTTCCCTCTCGATATTGATCTCTATTATTTCCTTTAATATTTTGCACTGTCTCGTTAACTACAAATAGAAGTTTTTTACTCACAATACTCTGCAGGATTTCTTTTTAAGGGAAATTTTGTTTAAGTTTTATACTTAAGTCTTGGTCACTCAATAATCACAAGGAAAAATTTAAGAGATACTGAATGTGTGTTCTAATGCCCACCTTTATATATATATATATATATATATATATATATATATATATATATATATATATATATATATATATATATATATATATATATATATATATATATATATATATATATATATATATATATATATATATATATATATATATATATATATATATATATATATATATATATATATATATATATATATATATATATATATATATATATATATATATATATATATATATATATATATATATATATATATATATATATATATATATATATATATATATATATATATATATATATATATATATATATATATATATATATATATATATATATATATATATATATATATATATATATATATATATATATATATATATATATATATATATATATATATATATATATATAATTACTAGTATTAAGAATCTTTTGTTAATACAATTTAGTCAAGTATGTATTTTAATTCCTTCTGTGGCCAGTTCGTGGGGATTACCGACAAACCCTAGGTATTAAAGATTGATATCTCTTAATCACATGTAAATGTCCCCTGGGCGAGGTTTTTGTCTCTTTTTCTATTGCCTTTTTTTTGCTAGTTGTATCTCTTGCCATTGTACTTGAGAAGGTGGCCAGTCAAGGTCACAAAATTAATAAGTACTTTTTATATATATTTTTTTTTCATTGTTTTATTTAATGGGCTTTTCCTACCATTTAGACTGCATGCTAACAGCTCAGTGTTATTAATATATATATATATATATATATATATATATATATATATATATATATATATATATATATATATATATATATATATATATATATATATATATATATATATATATATATATATATATATATATATATATATATGCACCTAGTTCTTGTAATAACGCAAATATAGATTCTCAGAAGTGCAGCGTAATGTAACTAGCGCGTAATGTAACGAGTCATTTTCCATAAGAAATAATGATAATGGGCATAGATACGTTTCACAACCGTATATAGACAAAATGTAAGGTAATGAGAATGGGTACAAGTGCAAGAAGGCCTAAGCTTGACTACTCGGTGGCTGGAGTACTACTTCAAGAGACAGAAAATGAGAGATCTAGGAGTAAACATACTGGCAGATTTGTCTCCAGAAATACATATAAATGCCATAGGAAGGGCAGCATATGCATTCTTATCAAATGTAAGGGTACCCTTCGGGCACATGGACAAGGAAATGTTCAGAAATATTTATGTAACCTATGTGAGGCCAAAACTCGAATATGCAGCCCCCTTTTGGAATCCGCACTTGAAAAAGCACATAGCTAAGCTTGAAAAAGTTCAAAGACATGCCACGAAACTGGTGCCAGAAATACGCAATCTCAATTATGATGAGAGGCTGAGGGAATTAGACTTACCATCACTCGAAGCTAGAAGATTGAGGGGGGATATGGTGACTGTCTTTAAATTCCTTCATGGTTATGATAGAGTGGATAGGGATCGATATTTTGATATGGCTGGCTCTAGAACTAGAGGTCATAGTTTGAAGCTTCGTAAAAAAACTTCTTTGCAGGCTGTAAGGAAACACTTTTTCAGTGAAAGAGTAGTTGATAATTGGAATTGGCTAAGCGAGGAGGTAGTTAATGCTATCTCAATTCATAGTTTTAAGGACAGGTATGATAAGTATCACTAAGTACAAAATGGAACCGATCAGGAGGCGGGAAGATAAGATACGAGCTTTGGGCTCTTTTCCGTAAACACAATTAGGTAATCACACTATACCAATGATATAAGATAAGTAAAACATATTTTATAAGTACATAACAAAGCAGAAAGACCTGTACTTATTTATAGTAACATGCAAAGTGTGTACAGTATAAAAGATATACAGATATACTGTAGAGAAATCAAATTAATGCACTCTATTATGCCGTTGGCAACAGGCATACACTGGGAGGTGCATGGCGGCGGTGAGCACGAGGATGCGGGAGAACGAACCTCTATCTGCAAACGTTTTTGCTCTAGTATGCTTTTTCCCTGATGATATTATACAGCAAGTTTGTTTGCTGTTTTTTTCCATTCTCTCCATAATATCCAATTGCATTAAGCAGTAGAAGTGGAGGAGGATGCGAAAGAACGAAGCTCTATCTGCATACGTTCTCTGCCTCTGTATCAGCTGATGCACTTTTGCACGCTAATTCCCTGACGACATTATATCGCAAATTTGCTTGCTGTTTGTTCTTGATGCTCATCCACATACTGTGCTTAGCATTTTTTCCATTCTCTCCATAATATCCGATCGCATTAAGCGGTAGAAGAGGAGGAGGATATGGGAGGCCGAAACTCTATCTGCAAATGCTTTGCTCCCTCCGTTTCAGCTGATGCACCCTCGCACGCTATTTCCTTGACAATATTATATCGCAAGTTTGTTTGATGTTTGTTCTTAATGCTTTTTTCATTCTCTTCATAATATCTGATCGCATTAAGCTGTAGAAGAGCAGGAGGATGCGGGAGAACAAGCTTCTATCTGCAAATGTTTTGCCACCTCCTTATCAGCTGATGCACCCTTGCACGCTATTTCCCTGACGATATTATGTCGCAAGTTTGAATGTTGTTTGTTCTTAATGCTTTTTTTCCATTCTCTTCATAATATCCGATCGCATTAAGCGGAAAAAGAGGAGGAGCATGGCGGAAAAGTGCCTCCGAGGCGGTCGATTATTTACTAAAGTGAAAATAATTTTTTTAAATTTTTTTGCATGGACGTTATTCGTGTATTTCAAATTTTTTTACTGTTATTTTTAGGAACGTTATTTCAATTTCACGGATTATAAACACGGGTAGAAAGCGAACTAGGTGTATATATATATATATATATATATATATATATATATATATATATATATATATATATATATATATATATATATATATATATATATATATATATATATATATATATATATATATATATATATATATTATATATATTACTGTATATATATATATATATACACCTTGTTCACTTTTTCTACGTATATAATCCGCGAAATTGGAATAACGTCCCTAAAAATAATAGTAAAAAAATACAAAATTTACTAATGATGCCCATGCAAAAAAATAGAAAAAATAAAAATTTCATTTTAGTAAATAATCGACCGTCTTGGTGGCACTTTTCCACCATCCTCCTCCTCTTCTACCGCTTAATGCAATCAGATATTATAAAAATAATGGAAAAAAAGCATTAAGAACAAATAGCAAACAAATTTTCGATATAATATCGTCAGGGAAATAACGCGCAAGGGTGCACCAGCTGATACGTTAGTGGCAAAACGTTTGTGGAAAGAGGTTCGTTCTCCCGCATCCTCCTCCTCTTCTACCGCTTAATGCGATCGAATATTATGAAAAAAATTTAAAAAAAACATTAAGAACAAACAGAAAATAAATTTTCAACATAATATCGTCAGGGAAATAGCGTGCGAGGGTGCATCAGCTGATACGAAAGTGGCAAAACTTTTGTGGATAGAGGTTCGTTCTCCCGCATTCTGCTCCTCTTCTACCGCTTAATGCGATTGAATATTATGAAAAAAAAATTTTAAAAAGCTTTAAGAACAAACAGCAAACATATTTTCGATGTAATATGGTCAGGGGAACAGCGCGCGAGGGTGCATCAGCTGATACAGAAGTGGCAAAACGTTAGTGGATAGAGGTTCGTTTCCCACATCCTCCTCCTCCTCTACCGCTTAATGAGACTGAATATTATGAAGATTGAAAAAAAGCATTAAGAACAAACAGCAAACAAACTTTCGATATAATATCGTCAGGGAAATAGCATTGTAGAAAATATATATATTTTATTTTTAAGTTTCCCATGTACAGTACGATATACATTTTCTTTGTAACGAATTGTAAAGTTTTCTTTTTCTCTCATCTGACTTTGTTTATGTTTAGATTTCGTGCAGAATGGTCGATATGTAAAGAGGATAGAATAATGTTTAGAACCAAGGAATATTAATAATACTATAATCTTGAAAATTAGATAAACCCCAAACAGAAGGAGTAACTAAATATTTTATGAGTAAGATATTGTGCCTGAATAGTGATAAGCATCAGCTGATACGGAAGCACCAAAACGTTTGCCAATAGAGGTTCGTTCTCCCGCATTCTGCTCCTCTTCTACCGCTTCATGCAATTGAATATTATGAAAAAAATTTAAAAAAAGCATTAAGAACAAACAGCAAACAAATTTTCGATATAATATTGTTAGGGAAATAACGTGCGAGGGTGCATCAGCTGATACGGAGGCGGCAAACGTTTGCATCCTCGTGCTCACCGCCACCATGCACGTCCCATTGTATGCCTGTTGCCTACCACATAATAGAGTGCACTGATTTGTTTGCTGTACAATAAATCTTTATATCTTTTATACTGTACACTATTTGCATGTTAATATGAATAACTACAGGTCTTTCTGCTTTGCTATGTACTTATAAAATATATTTTACTTATCTTATATCTATGGTATAGTGTGTCTATGGACAGTTACCAGATAAAGCGGATGTTTTTATTTTCAAATGTATAGTACATTTTAAGATATATATTAATTACAATATGGTAGTACTGTAATTTAAATAAAAATGTACTTCATCTTTAAGATACTTGAAAGAGCTTACCAGCTTACATGTATATTTTTAATATTTATCATTTCTCTCATTCATCTATTCTGGCAACACTGATGGTGGCAGTGAGGATGAGCATGCAAACGTTTTGCCGCCTCCGTATCAGCTGATGCATCCTCTCACGCTTTTTCCCTGACGATATTATATCGTAAGTTGCTTGCTGTTTGTTCTTCATGCTTTTTTTTCTATTATCTTCATAATATCCGATTGAATTAAGCGGTAGAAGAGGAGGAGGATGCGAGAGAACGAACCTCTATCGGCAAACGTTTTGCTACTTCCGTATCAGCTGATGCACCCTCGCACGCTATTTCCCTGACGATATTATACTGAAAATATGTTTGCTGTTTGTTCTTAATGCTTTTTTCAATTTCCTTCATAATATCCGATTGTATTAAGCGGTAGAAGAGGAGGAGGATGGCGGAAAAATGCTTCCGAGGCAGTCGATTTTTTACTAAAATGAAATTTTTTTTTTCCAATTGTTTTCCATGGGCGTTATTCGCGAATGTCGTATTTAGTTACTATTATTTTTTTGGGGCGTTACTGCAATTTTGTGGTTAAAATAACTGCGGAAAAAAGGAACAAGGTGTATATATATATATATGTATATATATATATATATATATATATATATATATATATATATATATATATATATATATATATATATATATATATACAGTGTTCCCCTCCATACCGCGGTAGTTCGGTTCCGGGACCCGGCGCGAACCAGGAAATCCGCGGAGTAGGATCAACCTATATGTACATATTTATTTTAATATATTTTTACGTTTACACTGTATAAACCCTCCCTGTACTATTAACAAACCACCCTTTACTTCATAAATAACAGCATGCAACGTAAATTTATATGAAAGTGATAGATAAAATTACGGTGAATGAAGTGGTTATTACATGACATACTCATTTACAATTATTTTTAAGTTTATGTACTGTATAAACCCTCCCTGCACTGTTAAAAAAACATGACCTATCTCACGTAGGTGAGAGCTACTGGAAATATAAATATATATGCTAGGTCACGTAGCTATCGGACACTACATATATCGCATGATGCAATACTGTGAGTTATACTGTACGTACGTATATCTAAATTTATGTTTTTACTATTTTTTACTGTTTTATTATTCTTACGCTAGGAAATACTTGTTTTGTCAATAAAATAATGTAAATTTTATTATTCACTACGTCACGTAGGGGAGAGCCTTTGCGTTTTCCGAAACACTGATACCGGTATCGTATTTTACGTGGTGCAATACTGTTTACTATTTTTTACTGTTTTATTATTCTTAGGCTAAGAAATAAGTTTTTTTTATCAATAAAATCATGAACTTACTGGAAATATAAATATATATGCTAGCTCACGTAGCTATCGGACACTATTTCACATGAAGCAATACTGTGAGTTATACTGTACGTACGTACGTATATCTAAATTTATGTATATGCTAGCTCACGTAGCTATCGGACACTACATATATCGCATGATGCAATACTGTGAGTTATACTGTACGTACGTATATCTAAATTTATGTTTTTTTTACTATTTTTTACTGTTTTATTATTCTTAGGCTAGGAAATACTTGTTTTATCAATAAAATAATGAAAATTTTAATATTCACTAGGTCACGTAAGTGAGAGCCTTTGCGTTTTCCGAAACACTGATACCGGTATCGTATCTTACGTGGTGCAATACTGTTTACTATATTTTACTGTTTTATTATTCTTAGGCTAAGAAATACGTTTTTTTTATCAATAAAATCATGAAACTACTGGAAATATAAATATATATGCTAGCTCACGTAGCTGCGACCCCAGTACATTGTACGCTATCAAACACTATTTCGCATGATGCAATACTGTGAGTTATACTGTACGTACGTATATCATTCAGTTATTAGTACAATGTATATTAATTTAAAATTCATTTACTTATTTGATAATTGTACAAAATCTATTGTATTTATTCACTGTAATTTGGACCAAATATTCCTTTTGTAAAGATTATACTTTTCAAAAGCGGTGGTCAATAAACGTATCTATCTATCTATCTAAATTTATGTTTTTTACTATTTTTTACTGTTCTATTATTCGTAGGCTGGGAAATAAATTTTTTTTATCAATTAGATAATGAAATATGTTTTTTTCAATAAAAAAAATTAAAATACTGAGACTTTTTTTTTTTAATATTTTAATATTTTTGCATATACCCATAAAATAAAATAATAATTTATCCAAAAAAAAAAAAAACGATACAGTGAGAACACGAACCAAGAAACGCGAATAACCGGGGGAACACTGTATATATATATATATATATATATATATATATATATATATATATATATATATATATATATATATATATATATATATATATATATATATATATATATATATATATATATATATATATATATATATATATATATATATATATATATATATATATATATATATATATATATATATATATATATATATATATATATATATATATATATATATATATATATATATATATATATATATATATATATATATATATATATATATATATATATATATATATATATATATATATATATATATATATATATATATATATATATATATATATATATATATATATATATATATATATATATATATATATATATATATATATATATATATATATATATATATATATATATATATATATATATATATATATATATATATATATACTGCATAAGTGTTTTTTTAAATTTTAAAATGAGATACTAGTGTAACATTTTTTATGTTTATAAACGTCTTTTATAATTTATAGTTTTTTCTATAGCTTATGAATTGATTGTGCTCTTGCCTTTCCAGAGTCACCTGCCTGCCCCTGTCTTGCAGCACCTGACATAACCAGCTTTCTCCTGATATGCAAGTCTCTCCCTCCCTATGCAAGCACACCACGTGAGTACAGTAAAAGTAAGCAATCTACAGTTTTGTTATGTTTGTAAGTACAGATATTTTTATGCATATAACTGTTGTTTTATTATACTATACAGTACATGTGTACTGTACAGTACCTGTACAGTATTAGGTTTATTTTAAATTTTAGGAATAGTATTAAGATTATTTTTAGTATTTTTCTAATATTCATTGGGAACATCAACTTTTTTCCTGTTTTAGATGATTTATTTTTTACATAGGTTGGGAGGCCTAGGTTCAAATCTAAGCGATTTCCTACTTAAATCAACCGTAAGGAATGGAACCCTGACATTATATGAGGACTCATATATATATATATATATATATATATATATATATATATATATATATATATATATATATATATATATATATATATATATATATATATATATATATATATATATACAGTGTTACTCCGGTTATTCGCATTTCTTGGTTCGCGTTCTCACTCTATCGCGGTTTTTTTTTGGATAAATTATTATTTTATGGGTATACGCAAAAATATTATATATTGAAAAAAAAAAAAATTCAGTATTTTAATTTTTTTAACAGTGCAGGGAGGGTTTATACAGTACGTAAACGAAAAAATATTTGTAAATGAGTATGTTTGTCACGTCATCATCACCTCATTCATCGTAATTTTATCTATCACTTTCATAAAAATTTACGTTGCGTGCTGTTATTTATAATGTAAAGGGTGTTTTTTTAACAGTGCAGGGAGGGTTTATACAGTTCGTAAACGAAAAAATAATTGTAAATGAGTATGTGTGTCACGTCATCATCACCTCATTCACCGTAATTTTATCTATCACTTTCATAAAAATTTACGTTGCTTGCTGTTATTTATAATGTAAAGGGTGTTTTATTAACAGTGCAGGGAGGGTTTATACAGTACGTAAACGAAAAAATAATTGTAAATGAGTAAGTATGTCACGTCATCATCACCTCATTCACCGTAATTTTATCTATCACTTTCATAAAAATTTACGATGCTTGCTGTTATTCATAATGTACAGGGTGTTTTTTTAACAGTTCAGGGAGGGTTTATACAGTACGTAAACGAAAAAATTATTGTAAATGAGTATGTATGTTACGTCATCATCACCTCATTCACCGTAATTTTATCTATCACTTTCATAAAAATTTACGTTGCGTGCTGTTATTTATAATGTAAAGGGTGTTTTTTTTTTAAAGTGCAGGGAGGGTTTATACAGTACGTAAACGAAAAAATAATTGTAATTGAGTATGTATGTCACGTCATCATCACCTCATTCACCGTAATTTTATCTATCACTTTCATAAAAATTAACGTTGCTTGCTGTTAATTATAATGTAAAGGGTGTTTTTTTAACAGTGCAGGGAGGGTTTATACAGTACGTAAACGAAAAAAATAATTGTAAAAGAGTATGTATGTCACGTCATCATCACATTCACGGTAAGTTTTCCTATCACTTTCATATAAAGTTACGCTTGCATGCTGTTATCTATGAAGTAAAGGGTGGTATGTTAACAGTACAGGGACAGTTTATACAGTATAAACGTAAAAATATATTAAAATATCTATGTACATATAGGCTGATCCTACTTCGTGGATTTCCTGGTTCGCGCCGGGTCCTGGAACCGAACTACCGCGATAAGTGAGGCAACTCTGTATATATACAGTGATCCCTCGTTTATTGCGGGGGCTAAGTTCTGGAACCGACCACGATAGGTGAATTTCCGAGAAGTAGGATCACCCTATATGTACATAGGTATTTTACATTTATTTTTACGTTTACTGTTTAAACCCTCCCTGTACTGTTAACAAACCACCCTTTACTTTATTAATAACAGCGGGCAAGCATAAATTTAAATTTTTTTGTATATGACAGTGATAGGTAAACTTATGTGAAAGAACCATATTATCATCATGTTCTTGTGAGAGTTGTTGGAGTGCTGTCACGTGTTCATACAGGACTGCCAGATGTTCGAGTGTAAGGCCAGGGTCTTCGATTTCCTCGAGGCTCAGTTACGAAGTGAATTGAATACACAGTGCGTACGAAAAATCTCGATCATTATGAAAAATATTGACGTGGAGAGGCCAAGTATCCTATCAGTGATATATTGAAATATAATAGTACTATGTACTTTGTACAAACTGGTCTCAATTCATGTCTGCGTTCAGAAACCAATTGTGTTCCTTCTCCTATGATGGAGGTGGATGGCATTGAAACCTGTCAAAATGACACTAGTGCTCCCCAGTAGAGGAAATCTCTTAAATCACACGTTAAAGAAGATATGCAGAAGCCGCTTGAATTAAAGAGGAGATCGAGGCAAAGGAAACGATACTGATGCTCCCCCAGTAGAGGAAATCTCTTATATCACACGTTAAAGAAGATATGCAGAAGCCGCTTGAATTAAAGAGGAGTCTGCTGAGGCAAAGGAAACGATACTGATGCTCCCCCAGTAGAGGAAATCTTGTAAATCACACGTTAAAGAAGATCTGCAGAAGCCGCTTGAAACTGAAGTCTGTTAAGGCAAAGGGAATGATATTGATGCTCCCCCAGTAGAGGAAATCTCTTGTAAATTACACGTTAAAGAAGATCTCCAAGAGCTGCTTGAAATTAAAAAGGGCCCTTTTGAGGCATAGGAGACTGTTATCGAAAGAACCCAACCCCTGAAGCATAACATATTAATAAGCATAAAGCGAACTGCGCATATGTCAGTTAGACTGAACGAGTGAGGCGAGACAATGGAAGAAGGTGGGAGAACCAAAGTTCAATTAAAACGCCAATAAGACCCCGTGATACAGAACATACAGAAAAACAGTTCTGTGATTCGTCGTCTCCCACCCTTTCAGCCAATAGCATTCCATGAACTATCTTACGTAGGTGCGAGCCTTTGCGTTTTCCAAGACGCCAATACAGTGTACACTATCGTACAGTATTTCAAATGGTGCAATACTGTGAGTGCATATGTTTAAATTTGTTTTCTACTATTTTTTACTGTATTATTGCTCTTAGGCTAGGAAATACTCATTTCATCAATAAAATAATGAAAATTTCAATATGTACTAGCTCACATAGGTGAGACCATTTTCGTTTTTCGAAACGCTGATACCGGTATCTTATTTACATGGTGTAATACTGTGATAATTTATGTTTTTTACTGTTTTATTATTCTTAGGCTAAGAAATACATATTTTATATCAATAAAATAAGGAAAATTTTTGTTTTCAATAAAATAATGAAAATACTGGAAATTCTTATTTCTTAAAATTTTAATATTTTCGCATATACCAAGAAAAATAAAATCGCCAAAGAAAAACCGAGATACAGTGAATCCGCGATAGGTGAACCGCGATATAGCGAGGGATCACTGTGTATATATATATATATATATATATATATATATATATATATATATATATATATATATATATATATATATATATATATATATATATATAAAGTTCCGGTTCCGGTTTTACGTCACGGACTCCCTTATCAACCAAGGGCTAGGACGGTTGCCTTCTTGCGAAGGACTTGGTTTGGCAGATGTAATCCTTACGCTGAGTGCATGCCTTTGCTAACCTCAGACCGTGACGGGGCGCGAACCCTCGACCTGACGACTCAGAGTCGGAGACGCTACCGACTGTATATATATATATATATATATATATATATATATATATATATATATATATATATATATATATATATATATATATATATATATATATATATATATATATATATATATATATATATATATATATATATATATATATATATATATATATATATATATATATATATATATATATACAGTGATC